>JBBPBX010014030.1:0-16074 GCA_038048925.1 Garcialebias charrua | reverse complement strand
CATGTTGAACAACTGGGAGATAAAGTTAGGGAGGACACACTGAGATGGTTTGGACATGTCCAGAGGAGGGACAGTGGGTATATTGGTAGAAAGGTGTTAGAAATGCAGCTGCCAGGAAAAAGGCAAAGAGGGAGGCCAAAGCAGTGGTGTAGTCTACGTGATACTCAGGTATACGGAGTATCCACTAGAAAAAGCTTAAGAAATTCAGTATAACCTCTTAGATGTGCCCAATGATACATGACATCATTAGAAATGCATCACTGATATGTTAAACAGCAGTTAAACACTTCTGTAACAATCTGTCTGTATGTAGTGCTTTGCTTTGATACTGTTTTATAAATTCTATAACAGGTTTTTAATACAAAGCCAACTGTTGTACAAAGTTTGTTGTTCATTTATTCGAATATAAACGTCAGATAAATTTGGAAATGTTCACTATAAAATCAAAATAAATTGATGATCACATTGTACTAACCTGTGTACTTTTTTTTCCTAAGCACAGTATACCCACTACAAAAATGTAGACTACACCACTGGGCCAAAGAGGAGATATATGGATGCAGTTAGAGAGGACATGAAGGTAGTTGGAGTGAGGACAGAGGATGCAGAGGACAGAGTGAGGTGGAGGAGGATGACTCGCTGTGGCGACCCCTGAAAAGGGAAAAGCAGAAAGAAGAAGATTCATTCATTTAAAAGAGATAAAATAAAACAAAATAATCAAAAAGAAAACATTGAATGAAAAGAGTGCAGAAAGAAGAAAAAAAATTCTTATATCACCCCCTTATAATAAACATTGAACCAGTCCGTCCCTTGGCTTGTAGCAAATTTGTTTTTTCGGCCTTCCATGTATTTGACTTTGACATCCCTGGCTTATGCAATAGGGAGCACATCGCCCATCCAAAACCTATCATCTCTCCATAATGGATATATGTCCGATCTTCTAACTTCCTTTGCTGCATAATGTACATTGCATTTATTCTAGCGTTAGGTAAATGTATCTTGAAGGAGAATAGCACTTAAATAAAAGTCCAACAAGAATATTCATTTAGAATTAAAAATAACTCACCCTGAACTACCATAATATATATATAATGTATGTAATCAAGTTGCTCCTGTCCAATAAAAGCGTACAAATGAAGGGGAAAAAACTCTATCCAGACTTTAAGTAAGTTTAGGGTCTGGTTCGCAGAGTATGGAGTTAAATTTGTTTCACAATTATTCAATGAAAAAAAAAACTAACCTCAGTTAAGTAAAATAAAATTGTAATTCAAAACTTTTGGAATTGTAACAATTTCTTCTTTTTTTTAAAAAAAAAACAAAAAAATTTTTAATTAAATAACTAATTTTTCTCTCTTGAACTTAAAAAGTTATTTGCAAAACATTAACATTTATTTGCACACATCAGAAATCTTTTTTTTTGTTGCTATTTTAGGCTCTGCCCACGACGTCATGTGAGAATCGCAAGCAAAACTTTGAATGACAAACAAAAACTTAGAATAGCAAGCAAAGATTTCTGACATGCGCAATTAATTATTTCACTTCATGACACAAAAATTTGTGATTTTAATTTAAAAAAAGTTTTTTTAAAGGGGACCTCAGATGCATTTTTTAAATTTTTATGTTATTTCTGTGTGCTATCTAGACCCTATTCCTTCAATTTAATGCACAAAATAATTCTTAGATAATCAATTATACCCTTTTTAATTCTGCCAGTTTTAACTTTCGTTTTGAACGACCGGTTTCTGATAGAAGTTCTGAAGTCCACGCCCTTCAAAGATCTGTTTACGCCCTCGTAACAGCCAGTATCTGTAATGTGTTGTTGTTTTAAAATTAGCTCTTTTTTTATTACTCATTTGACTTACTGTTAGTGCTAGCTTAAGATAACTTACCGAAACCCGTCTGAGCGCGCCGCAGTTTGCTGCTCCTTTTAGCATTAGACCACCCGAATCCGAAGCTAATGTTAGCTTGTTCCTCTTCCGGTTTTCGCCAGCTCCGCTCGGAGACTTTGGGCGTTATCGCTGTTCCAGTCAAGACAACACAAAGTTCACCAAGTGTCTCCCGTAAATTAATCCGTAAGGGGAAGGTCCTCACTGCTGCGAGGCTGCTGCGAGGCTGCAGCAAGGCTGTACAGTTGAAGCTCCGCTCCATGGCGCCAGAAGAGGGTCCCGTCGCAACCGGTCTCTACGCCGGGGGTACGCTCGTTTAATTTTTGCCGGCGGCGCGTTGGGAGAGATCGCAAATACACTAAAAATTGAACTAAAAAACATAAAAATAACAATTATACTTTATTTATAAAGCCATTTAAAAAACCACAGCTGCAACAAAGTGCTGTACACATGAAATTAATAACATATAAACAAAAGATGAGATGAAATCATGAAAAACAACAGTCATGTGTTTAATACAGAAGTGGGTTGAGCCTAACCAGGTGAGGGGCTGGACTCAGGTTTGAGGTGGGTTGTCCTCGCGCCTGTGACGTCACAGGCGCGATTGACTTCCATTTTATTTCAAAAACGAACCGTTTTCATCACAGTAAAATAAATCTACTTAGAGTAAATAAACCACTGGGTGCATTTTTTTGGCACAAGGACTGTTTTTTTATGAAGTAAATACCCAAAGTTTAGTAAAAAAACATTAAAAAGTGAATTTTGCATGTGTGGTCCCCTTTAAGCAAAACTTTTATTTGTTTAAAAAAATTACAATTCAAAATGTCTTGATCACAATTTTATTTTATGTAATTGAGGTTAGTTTTTTTAAATAGAATAATTGTGAAACAAATTGAACTCCATAGAGAGGTCCCATTTTCATAATTTTATAGATTACAGTACACTAAAAAGTTGCACTGTGCCATTGTTTTTCAATTTTGTAATTTATCATTGTTTATTAAACTCTGAAAGCTATGTGACTTTGTTAATATTCTGTCCTAAAATGTGGTTAGATGTGCCCCTTTTTTTTCTGAGCACCTGCCCCTTTAGTGGGCTCTGCACGTCCCTGATGAGACTAGCATGTGAAGGAAACATGAGGGAGACCATATATTGTGTCTTTAAACACATATAGTGCCACCCAGATGTAACTAAAGGATTTTAACAGGGGTCAGTATTAATACTGACCTCTTTATCCTTAATTAATCTACTTATTCAGATTGAATAGTAATTTCACGGATTCTTTTCTTTTTCAGTTTACCCAATATTTCTGTGATCTTTATGATGGATAAATAAACAAAGCCATTAAGTGACAGAGACGTTAACCTAGTTGGTATGCCAGGCGACACTACCATTTATTTAAAATAAATCAACTAAATTAACACCATTACACTTGATTGACATGATTTCACTTTCTTTCAATTTAATACGTCAGCACACTTAAATTCAACACAACAGACTTCAATACTGGATGTTAAACATATTTAGTCTGTGGGCTCTTTAGCTTAAAATAGTTTCCAGCTTAGAATTGAGGGAAAAAGATAGGAGGAAGATGGGAGATGGTTTAAAGGAAATTATCTTGAGCATGATACCAAAAGTGACACTTCCATCCGACTTCTGCTAAAATCCAGGTACGTTTGTAAACAGCTCTTTACCTTTCGACGAGTCTGATAAAGAAATGACACCAGCCTTCAGATGCGCAGAGTCCTTTAGTCCCAGCACGTCCAAAACTGGTTCTAGTTTACGTTTCAACNGCGAACCGGGAAGCGGCGCAATTCGAGTGATCGAAGCGGCGCGGCGGCAGCCTGCAGTTCCTTTTCCACGCACGCGCGCGTCCAAATCAACCTAGGCGTCGAACTGCCAACGCCAGAAAATTCGATCTCTGGTGGCTCGACGCGTCCAGCAAACAGTCGGGAGAGCCTCTGCTATCTGATTACACAACCACAACGGGACTTTTTTTGGACTTTTTAAACTTACCGGATCGAGCCTCCATGAATTGGAACCAAACTCCGGTAATAAACGTGGCATTTTTACAGTTGCTGCTGACAGGCTGCTGTTCTCTCCAGTGTAGATCACCCCAAACATAAAAAAAAGTTTTAATCTCATCAAAGACCTTCGGAGGTGCAGTTAACACAACAACTGAACCCGGAAAACGAGCTTCTGACCCCTCCCACTGCCACCCCCTAGTGCGCGTCATCAGACGGTCTTCAGTGGCCAGTGGGACCGTGACAAAAGGGGGCGGCAGGCGCGTTTCGAGTTGTGCAGTGGGGACCAGGCAGAAGAGGAGGAGGGAGGAGTGAGAGATCACTTGACTTTTACAAGATACAAGATACAAGAGATTTTATTAACATTGCACCAATTTTCATCGATACAGCGTGATTATGTATGTACAAGAGATTTTATTAACATTGCACCAATTTTCATCGATACAGCGTGATTATGTATGCACAGTCATCCAGGAGAGGGTTTGAGTGTGTAAAGCTGCTGCCTTATCAAAACACATGACATGTTCTTCAGCGCGGCCTCTCTCATCCGTCTCAGGATGAAGGTCAAAGGTGGGAAAACAGGGAAAGAAACCATGGGGGTTACAGCGTTGATATTAAAAAAAAAATGAATCACATTTTGTCTGCAAGACACCGCATGACCCAGTAAAAACCATATCATAAGCACATTTAGCACAGTTACATGTTGCATGTTGAGACTGAGGCAGGGAGGATCTGTCCATGATACATTCCGGATGCCTCCGATAACGCTCATAGAAAAGTTCTCCGGGGGGGGGGGGGCAGACAAGACAAGAACAGCTTTTTTCCACAGTAGCCACGTCTCAGGAGAGATTAGATATCCAGCCTTTTCCAAGGCTGTTTCCAAGGGAGCCAGATAAGAATTACAAATATTTTTACATCAGGCACACTTTGTAATTTCAGCAGCCTTCAGTCTGTAAGGGCGATTCTGTTCATATGATCCAATTCGGGACTTTTTTTTTTTCCCACTGATCCAACTCTGACCTCAGATGTTGACCACAGCGACCCGAGTCCTAAGTCCAAGGGTGACCAGCTCACCCTCTGGATAAGCTCTCAAACAGCTGAATTCTGATGTTGACCACAGCGAACAGAGTCCTAAAACCAAGGTTGATCTGTTCACCCCCCGAATAAGCTCGCACACAGCTGATTTCTCGAGGTCACAGCGCAGACCAGACGTCGGGTGCTCCAGGCATTAAGTCCTGCTGAAGTCTCCCTCTTTTGCGATAGACCAGTGCTCCACAAATGCCAAAAAGGAAAGCGCTGCCATCATAACCAATATAATCCAAGATTCCAAGATTCTTCACCTCCACAGAGCACACCCAGACATCCACGGAATCCATGGCGGAATCCATGGCGTATCCTCCGTCACTCTGTGAGGTTGAAAAGGCTCCCCTTGTGCCTTCTTCTGTGGAAATCTTGTAGAATCGAATGCCCAAACCTCCAATCCATCTTAATTTGCGTTCGAGGCGCTTTGCTGTGGAACAGTCCTAAGTTAAAATTTACTGAATAAATTAGTAAATTTGGCATGACGTCATCATTATAATCTTAGACGTGGTCCCTCAAAGGGCGTTAACATTTAATCAGGCTTGTAAACAAGCATGCACTGCTGCACATTTAATTTATCAACACTTCACACTGAGAAGACACGTCGCTCACGCATGCTTTATCTGAGATTTTACTAGATACGAGTTGTCATGGACATAGAACTGCAACTAGAAAAATTGTATTTCCTGTGAAAATGCAGTGAGAATGTTTGTTGCAGAAGAACTCGCTGAAAAACAGCTGAAGTGAGCTAAAAATATTCTAAAATGTAGCTGAAATGGAAGAACAAACCCAAATGATAGAGAAGAATGCATAAAGAACACATATTGGCTGAATTAGGTTTAAATAAGCAGAAATTTGCACAAAAATTAGGAAATTAGCTAAAAAAAGTCTGAAAATAGAAACAATAAAAATATAAAAAAGCTGAAAAGTAGCTGAAAAGGCAGAAAGAAGCTTAAAGTGCCAGAAGGAAGTAGAAAGAACTGAAATGAGCAACAACAAAAAAACAAGAAGGAAAAAAAGAAGTGGAATTAGCTAAAAAAGCTAAAATTAACATCAAAACAGCTAAATAGCTGAAAGAGCAGAAAAAAGCTGAATGGAGCATAACAAGCTGAAATTAGTATTAAAAAGTTAATTAGGCTGAAAGTAGCAGAAATTGCTACAAAAAACTTGAATTTAAAACTTGAATTTATCAGAAAACAGCTGAAATTAGCTTTAAAAAATTGCTAAAAGGTAACTGAAAGTGTAGAACAAACTGAAATTAGCAGAAGAAAGCAGAAAGAACAGGTTTGCCCAATTAGGCTGAAAGTAGCAGAAATTAGCACAAAAAAGTGGAAATTATCTGAAAAAAGCTGAAATTGGCAAAAATAACTGCTGAAAAGTATAGCTAAAAAGGTAGAAAGAAGCTTAAATTACCAGAAGGAAGTAGAGAGAGGAGATTTTTGCAGAATGAGCTGAAAAACGTTGCAAATAGTGCAAAAAAAATTGAAATTATAGCTGAAACAGCTAAAATAAGCATAAAAACATAAATAGTAGCTGAAATAGCAGAAAAAGCTGAAACTTGCATAAATAAGCTGAAAGGAGCACAACAAGCTGAAATTAACAGAAAGAAGTTAGAAAAAGCACAAAAATGTTATAGTTAGCAGAAGGAATCTGAAATGAGCACAAAACAGCTGAAAAGGTTGTAAACACATCTAAAGATTTGAAAGATGTAAAATTAGCTCAATTCATTTTTTATGAGGAAAAAAAGGGCAGAAAATACTAAATATTTCAAAAATCTAAAATTGCACCAATAGCAGGGTTGTCCTGAAAAAGCTGAATGTTTTGATTTATGATTTGTTGAAATAGCTTGAAAACTGCGAGACAAGAAAGATGCCGAAAAACATACAGGAGAAAAATGGATCACAACAGTGTGAATGCTTCAATAAACAGTCACACAATTACAGCTGGTGTCACAAAACACAGCAGCCAATGGATACAAAACTCTATAAATCAGCTAAACAATTATTGCTTACATAATCCATTTTTAACCAACTCCTAGAATAAAGTGACATCTGTCAGTCTAAACAGCAGCTAAACCCACTCTCTTGTTCTGAACGAGCTCGTGCTCCGTTCACTTCAGGAGCGTTTCCACAGCAGCAACCTTTTCCAGGAACCAGGGTCGGTTACGTTTGTTGTTACACACTGAACTTTGACGCAGAGCGAGCGGTGATTACTCAACGCGCCGCAGGAATGACAGAAAATGAAGCTTATAATTATACAAAACAGCTCTTGTGTCAAACACCGCCCCCTCTGCTCCCCCTAAAGGCATCTTATGAAAAGAATCATTAGTGGCCTACGAGTACCAACTCTTTTGTGTTTAACATAAACAAGGAGCGGGACAAGTTGCACTGAACTCGACAAATAATCATGCCAGCTGTTTAACAGGGCCGTCTTCAGATGCACATCTGTTTTGATTTAAGCGGATCTCATCTATAAGCCCTCAACGGTGCACACGGAATGAAAGGTAATGAAATAATCCAGCAATTACAGTACAGAGAATTTTAAAGAATATATAAACAGTTAGAAACAAAAGGAGCACTGCTGTCGTATCAAAATAAAACTGCAAATCAAAGGGTTTTCTGATTCCTCTTGTACTGGAGGCCTGAAGTAGACCACAAATGAGCCTGGCAAGTTATTGAATTTTTACTTTATGGAAGCAATGACACATAGAGGCCCTTGCTGCAGCAGGATAGGGTTCCCATTCATAAAACTTATTGTGAGATCAGCTCTGCAAGTGCAGCTTTTTATAGATAAAATAATTAGCGTCTGCCTGCAGTTAATCCCTTTGATGCCATTTTTATCTGAACGAAATACAGGTAGTCCTCGGGTTACGACGGTCTCGAGTTATGACGTTTTGTGGTTACGTCACGCATCTCATATTTTATTAAATATGATACGTTCGTAGGTCCCGTTGTTCGTAGGTCGATGGAGTCGTAAGTAGGGGGTTTGCTGTATATATATACTATACAGGTTGTCCCCGACTTACGACGTCATCGACTTACGACGTTCCGGACTTACGAATGGACTAACGAACAGTAAAGTTGTACTGAAAATACAGCACTGGTGTGTGTTTTTAGATGAAAGTGTGTTAGCTAATCGTTTGTAAACAAAATTCTGTGCATGTTTATGAACCAGTATGTACGTTTGTGTTGAAAAACGGGTGTTCGGCGCAGCGCTAGCATACATTTTCCGATTTACGACCAAAAATCTGGACTTACGAACGACATGTGTTGTGCGTTCCTACTTACGAATTTTCGTCTTACGAACAATTCGTAGGAACGGAACTCGCTCGTAAGTCAGGGATCACCTGTATATATATAAATATAGATATATTTTGAAAATATTTACTTTGAAAAGCCAGTTCCGGTTGTACTTCCTGTTTGACGGTAGAAGAAGCAGTAGCTTGACGCAGCGGAAAAACACAGAGAGAGACCCGCTCTGGACAGAGTTTCACGGCAGAAACAGCAAAGCAGTGGAGGTGGAGACCTTACTGGATGAGGTTGATGGTGGTTTTACAACAGAATACGGCAGATTGACTGAGCTGACGGCGGTTTTACGTCGTGAACAAAAGGTGCACGGAGGTGGACGGGTGTACGGTGTCACCAGACGGCAGAAACAGCGAGCTGGACCAGAGGTGCAACGAGCTAACATGCTAACAGACGGAGGAAGAATTCACCAGCTCCCAGTAAGAAATTAACTTTTTTCCTTCATTATGGCTCCAAATGTATGTGTTTTTTGATAATTATGTAGGGTACTGTGTTAGGATAGGCGAAGTGCTTGGTAACTGTACAGTACCGGACATGTACGTGTATATGGGGCGGCCAGTGTGTATGTGTTTTCCGACTTACGTCCAAATCCGGGTTACGACGGGGTGTAGGAACGGAACTCCGTCGTAAGTCGGGGACTACCTGTACATTATTTTATTGACATAATCCAATTTAACATTTAATGAATGTAAGTTATTACCACAACAAAGATTTCTACCGACAATAACAAAAATGAAAAATCTGTTTTTACAACAGCATTAGCTTTTATTTGAGGTTTGATGAAGTTAATGCCTAAAAGCTTTGAATTAAAAGTCATTATGTTCTGTTTTCACAATCACTGACTAACAGAATGTCTTTGATCTAAAGTTTGATTTGATGGATTTTCCCAGTGGTTGCTTTTGATGCATTTTCTTTGGCGATGTGTTTTCAAAATAAAAGTTGAATGAACTGAATTGGAGCAATAATCTCTGTTAATGTAAACATCAACTGATTCGACGCCGTAACTCTGAGCTGATGTTGTGAAAACTCGTCGAACTGTTCGGGGCTCAAACAGCCGACGTCTCGAGGCTGCTGGAGTCAGATGGGAGGACGAGCGCTCTGCTCTTGAACACTGTTTGTTTCAAAGTGACGTCTATGAGAAGGATCTTAAAATAGCTCTTCAAAGCAGTTATCAGTGCTACGCTTCATCTGCCAGTGGTTTTAACATTGGAGCTGGTCAGGGAGGGTTTAAAATATAACCTGAGGGGAAGATTTGAATTTTATGCAAAAATGCAGCCATGTTTGCTGATTGCATTGCTAAAATTCGTTATATAATAAAATTTTAAAGTTAAAATCAGCAGAACATAAATGAAATGTTCAGCAAAACAGTAGCTAAAAGCTACAATCTGCTAAACCATAAACTAAATGTAACAAAACAGCAAAAAAGTAGCTAAAAGCAGCAAAACCATAACTAAAAGCCAAAAAGCAATATAGCAACAACTAAAATCTAAAAGAAGATAAATTGTAGCTAAAGGTATCCACAAGTGTCCCTGTGATGGACTTGCAGTCTGTGTCTCCCGGTGTAGACGGCGGTGCCCTCGCACAGCGACTGCTGGATATGGCACCAAAGAGTCATGCAGCCCGGAAAGGAAGAAGCAAGTAAAAATAATGGATAGCTAAAAGCTAAATGTAGCAAAACAAAAGCTAAACACTAAATATAGCAAAACGGAAGCTAAATGTAGCTAAACACAGGCTAAAAGCTAAATGTAGTAAAACAGAAGTTAAAGCTAAGTGTAGCAAAACAGAAGTTAAAGCTAATGTAGCTAAACAGAAGCTAAAAGCACGGTGGCACAACTGGTAGAGCTGCTGCCTCTCAGCGAGCAGGTCCCCGGTTCAAATCCCGGTCCGGGGGCCTTTCTGGGTGGAGTTTGCATGTTCTCTCCGTGCATGCGTGGGTTTTCTCCGGGTGCTCCGGTTTCCTCCCACAGTCCAAAAACATGCATGTTAGGCTGATTGGTAACTCTAAATTGACCCTGGGTGTGAGTGAGACAGGTCCCTCTTGTAAATGAGTCCCCATGGCTCAATGAGGCTAGCCTGTATAAATAAAGGTTGAATGAAAAAAAGCTAAATGTAGTAAAACAGAAGTTAATGTGAAATGTAGCTACACGCCAAATGTAGTAAACGCTAAATGTTGCAAAACAGAAGTTAAAACTAAATGTAATATAACAGAAGCTAAAAGCTAAATGTAGCAAAACAGAAGCTAAAAGCTAAATGTAGAAAAACAGAAGCTAAAGCTAAATGTAGCAAAACGGAAGCTAAAAGCTAAATGTAGCAAAAAGCTAAACTGCCGGTGTGCTGAAGCAGATTTATGAAAGTTTCTGAAGGAAGAGAGGAGACGTACGCAATAATCTCAAACGTTTTGTAAATAAAGTTAAGTAATTCAAAATTTTTAAAAGTTACAAGCACTAAATGTCATTAGACACCATTTTCTGATGAAGCCCAATGTTTACATGTAAAAATGGTCAAATAGCACAAAGTCTGAAGAAGTCAAATTAAAAACAAAACGACGGAAATGCTGAATCACGATTTATATTTTAAAATCAGCTGCTGCTTTTATTAAAACATCAGCCTGAAAACATAAAAAACACAACACTGCTAATTTTTCCAGAAGTTTTAAAAATCAAACATTTTATTTTATAAAATAAATAAATAAAAATTCCAATTTGAAGATTTCCATTCACCACGCTGCTGGACCCTGACACCTTCACCATTTCTCACAAGCTCCCTGGATGTGAAGCAGCTACGGGCATGTAGAGAACTGACGTGTTGTTCCAACGTCCACATTTTTCCTCCTGCTGGCCAAAATATCCAATTACTTCTCTGCACTGACCCTCCCCGATCAAAACACAACGCTTCGGGGAGAAATGGCACTCGGATTGAAACCACCACATGAAGAACACCTGACAGACATCACAGGCTTGGACTGAACTCAGTAAACTAAAATAAGAATAGGATCAAAGTCATTTATCATCGTCAAATCTATCAAACTTTGATGCAAGCAGATGAGAAAATGTTGATCTTGAGACAACTGACACATCAGATATCCAAACAGTTTCATATTTCTGCTGCACTGAAGCACCTGTGAGATAAACTGATCATGTCAAACATTTGAGGAGGAAAAAGAGGAGAGCTGACGAGGTCTTAAACATTTCTCAGGGTGTTTCTGCTGAAAGCTACCGTCGTCAGCCGAGGCGTACGCCTGTACGCCTCAATACGATTGACACTAGTATTTAAGGAATTCTAAACATGTTGGAAACGTCAACGTTCCACTTTAAAAAGTATCCAATTCCATCAGCAAGCACACGACAACACAGACATTACTGAACATTTACTGTGAATCAAAACTCAAGATAAACAAGCCTCGTGTTAAAACAGTTCAGGGTCAAAGTTCTTTGTAATTCACATCACATGTGGTACATGAGGTGGAATAAAATTGTGTACTCAATAGGGTTGGGCATCGTTTGAATTTGAGCGATTCCGGTTCCGATTCCGATTCTTCGTTTCGATTCCGATTCTTTTCGATTCTCGATTCCGATTCTTTTTGTAGGCGGGGTTAAAAAAAAGACATGTCAATTCAGTTCAGTTTATTTATACTCTATAGCTCCAAGTCACAACAGAAGTTGTCTCAGGGCACTGAACAGAAACAATCAAATATAAAAATAATAAGTTAACAGAAACTTTAATATAAAAATAATAAGTTAACAGAAACTTTAATATAAAAATAATGGTAACACTATTTATCTGAGGAGACTGCTTTGAGTTTAACTCCATGTTATAAATGAGCTACAGTAGTTAGCCAAAGTTCTTTCAGGATGAAATAATTTGAACTTCTGTTTGAATTTAATGCTATGAACTTTTTCCTTTTTGTTAAATTTACTATGAATTTCTCATAGGGCAGATTAGAGCCATCATAGAGGACTCACCAACATATACTGTATTATTATTATTATTATTATCATATACATATAATATTGTCCAGTGTCTGATGCTGCAGTCATGTTACTGAACTCCCACTGATGGGCTAACCTGGTTCCACCACCAGCAGCAGGATCTTCAGACAGAACAGCTGGTGGGATGTCCTGGTATCTGCAGCCCTCTCTCCATTTGTTTCTTCATGGACATGGAGCTGTGACATTATGTTGTGCCTCTTCCTCAGCAAAACGCTCCTCCAGTGGAGACTTTCTGGACAGACTGCAGGGAGGTTCCTAAACAAACAACAGGTTTATCAGTATTATCAGTAAAAAGAGATTATTAAATCATTTTTAAGACTGAGAATGTGTACAATTATTAGCTCTGTTGTTATTGCCTAACTAACCTATTCAATAATTCTTCAAACTGTGACATTCACTCATAATGGAATGAAAGAGAACATAGAAATTATATAATAATGAAAACTAGAGACATTAAAACATTTTAAAAGACACTGAGAGAACTTTAAATGGATTAAGAATGTTAATAAGTGTTGGATTTGCTTAACTAGTGATGTGTCTGAGTGCAATGTAAGTGCAATCCATGGTTGAATTGAATCCACATCTGAAAAGGGATGCAACCTTTTCACAACATATGCTGTAACTGTTCTGTGGCATTCTTCATTCAGTTAAACTGACGTATTTACCTGACAATGGTGAACACTGTGAAGCCATTTCAGGTCGTTTGTCTAAGAAAACAATACGAGCTAACGTTAGCATCGTGTTTGTATTTGAGCTGACTTGCCGCTTTAAGTGGAATATAACTTGTTAGCTGCCTTAATGTTGGTATGAGACGTTGTTTATAGTTTTATTTATTTACCTGATGGAGCCTGATGGAGCCGGAGAACGTAGCGAAAAGTCCGGCGGAGCGTTTTGCAGACGGACCACTGTTACTTCCGGTCGGACACGAAGCGAAAATAAATAATCCAGTGGAGCGCGTCAAAGACGAGACACTATTTTACTTCTCTCCTTTGCATGATAGAAAATTATTGCAAGTGCTGCACTGACCTGACTGGTCATTTTTATTAAAGTTAAGCCACGCTTTCGATCACAGGTACACACTTCCGGTGGATTCTTCTTCGGTGTTGGCGGCTACTTCCGGTCGGCTAACTAGCATCGAACATAGGAATCGCCAATTAATATTTTGAACGATTCCGGGAAAACCGGACAGTTAGTCCTGGTTCCGAACGATTCTCGATTCTCGATGCCCAACCCTAGTACTCAAGGTCCCAGGTACACCCAAAAATAGCAAATATATAAAGTATAGAAAGAAACAGCACAGGTATACAAGGATCTAAGATAGAAGATATCCAAGATACTGTATACTTAGTCCCTCGCTACTTCGCAGTTCATTTATCGCAGACTCGCTCTATCGCGTTTTTTCAAAGTAGGATTGGACATAACACACAACTGGCTCATTGACGGATGAGCCGCACAATCGGCATGGATTTCTAATTTTAAATAAATTATTTTAAACGATTTAGTATCTGTGTGCAGCCCACAGCTGTGGGAGAAGCTTCGTCCTGCAGCTGATCAGCTGATCTCCGTGCAGAGCAGATAAGTGGGCGTGGCCGAGAGTGCAGCCGGAGGCAGAGAGCAGCTATCATGACATTCTGTGCTCTTTAAGCAAGTTTAGAGTTTAGAGACATTGTTTCGAATATTGCAAGAGTGTGGGGCGTAACCCTTCCCACACTCTTGCAATATTCAAAACATGTTTCTAAACTCTGAACGCTCTAAAAGACACAGAATGTCATGATTTCAGCTCCCTGCCTCTACTGCTCTTTGCCACCTGCAAGCGCTCTTGGCCACACCCACTTTCCCATGCTGCACAGAGATCAGCTGATCAGCTGCAGCAGGAAGTTTATCCTGCAGTGTGGACTGCACAAAGGTGCAGCAGTTGCTAAATAATTTAAAATAATTTATTTTAAATAAAAATTCCATGCAGATCGTGCGGCTCATCCATCAATCAGTCATTTGTGTGTCATGTCCAGTCTTACTTTGAAAAACCGCGATAGAGCGAGTCCGCGATAAACGAACCGCGAAGTAGCGAGGGACTACTGTATATATCAATAGTAAAATAAACTACTAGTTGTACTACCATTCCTACTTTGTGGTTCTTCACTTTTCGCGGGGCTTCAGGGTATGGATCCCCTGAGATAAACGAGGGACCACTGTACGCTAAACAATAATAATGTAATATTAGTATTAAACAGCAGCCTGAACATGAGTCAAATGAGGTGAAAGCTTCCAGTTTAATGCCTCTGTACAAATCAGACACACGTTTTTACAGTTTATTTGTTTTCAACCTGAACTGAGCTTGTAGACGTCAGCAGGAGAGTAAAAAAATGATGCAAACGGAGAAAACTAAATTAAAGCTACTGTTTGCAGAATAAGAAATGAAAAGGTTTTCCTGAACTTTAGCAAATGGTTCATGCAGCCATTTCTAAAATTAATTATAAAAATTAAAAATTAAACACCACAATTTCACCTCAGTGCTTTTGTCTAGAAGGTTTTTAAATGATTAATCGTGACATGTAGAACGACTGGTGCGCCAACAAGTCAGAAGTCAACAAAAGCGCTGTGACGGCGGCGGCCCTTTAATGAACGAGGGCCTGACTCAAAGCTCTGGACTCGTGTCACCTCGGCTGTCAGGCAGCAGCGGCTCGTTAAAGACGCTCAGAAGAAGTCAAACTGGATGTGGTGGTATTTATTGTTCTGCGGCACGTCCTTTCATCCTAACCGTGCCTTCTTTTTTCAGCCTCCAACATCACGCCGCAGTGATTCATTTAAGGAGGAGGAGGAAGAGGAGGAGGAGCGGGGCTCCTGCTCGGCCTGTATTTAGTGTTGTTTACTTGACTGGAGGTCACATCTGAACCACGGAGGAAACGGCTCTTGTGACACCTTCCACTGAGCACCCCGGGTCACGTCGCCTGTTGTTAACTCTGATTTGTGTGATGAACCCACAGAGGAAGAATAACGACACCAGCAATTGTCACATACTGTTTAAAAAAAAGGCTAAATATTGTGTGTGTACACTTGCATTAAAGTAATTAAACCTGATGTTCTCCCTCAGGAGGTTCTGTGGCGTTACAGTGATCTGGCTATGATCCATCAAATCACATCTATTTTATTTCAAATTCAGCTCTTCTCAGGATAAAGAGGCTTTAATTTAAAGAGCGGGATGAGCTGAAGCCAAGGATGGATGAAGGTTGGGTTATAGTTTAGTCGGCTTTGTTTCTGCATCCTAACATGACTGAAACAATTATTATTCAAATGTTTCTGAATGTTTAAAGCGACCTGGTGCACTTTACAATAACACGAAGCGTTCAGAGAGAAACACTGCCACCTACAGGCAACAGCTCACAACTGCAGTCCTTCTGACTGGGAGGTGCTGGTGAAGATTCTCAGTCATCCAGGACATGATAGAATCAAAAAAGGCGTTCAATACAGAAACAACTTGACTTTATTTGTAACAGAAGACGTTTTGCTTCCCATCCAGGGAGCTTTATCAATACATAGTTCCCATGTGACATCACATCTGTGGGTTGTCCTGTTTGACCCTCCCACAGGTAGGCAAAGCTGCAGTTGGAGCGCGTTCTAATGGATGTCCATTTTTCACGTTGTTTTTTTTGTTAATTTCTAATTAATTGCAATGGTTACTTCGTGTTGTGTCAGTGGGTGTTCCAGTCGGGTAGACGTTTGGGCAACGCGCAGGTTTCACTTAATCAAAAAAAAAGTAAACGTGAAGGATTTATTTCATCGGAGAAACTCACAA
>JBBPBX010014029.1:38570-51514 GCA_038048925.1 Garcialebias charrua | reverse complement strand
GTGCATTCCTGGAACTGACTCTTCTGAACCACACACTGAGTCAGAATTAAACTGAAAAGTAAAAGAGCATGCTAAAAGGTAAAAAAAACTTAAAAGGCAGACCATTAACTACAGGTAAAGGACAAATAATTAACTGTATTTATGAGTTTTAACAGATAGGGCATGTTTAATTAATACTGAGTTGTCCCATAGCTTTTGGGTAGCTACAGCAAAGACATGAAGTCAAGTTGGCCTGTGTTACAAAATGTGAAATTGTATTGTAACTTCTTTGTGTTACATGTTTAACTAAGAACTTTATCACAAAAATACCACAAAAACAGTAGCACATTTAAAAAAAAAAAAGTGCCAATTTTGATGGACTTTGATGGTTGCTGTTTCCTATTTATAGTTATGACAAAATAGATCTCTGTGTTTTTTGGTTATCTTTGTGGATTTTGCTGCTCAGTTTTTTTTTTGTGAGAGTTTGTGCACCTTTTCTTCATGAATAAGAATATGCTGGTTTACATTCAGTTAAAGTGAAAGCTGTCTCAACCTGCTTTTGTTCCATTTCTCAGTGAGGAGATCAGTATAGTTGATAGGTAGTTACCATATTTTTTGCTGTATAAGCTGCAGAGGTTTTTTTTTTGCATGCCCTGTGACTTATAGGCCAAAGCGACGCATTTATGAATTTTTTCACATATTTATAAACCAATTTTTGACAAAATGCAGCTGATTCGACTGTCATAGTGCATTTATTAAGTAAAAGTTAGACTGAAACACAACTTTACTATAATTTTTAGCAAACAAATAATTGTTTTTAGGTGTTTATCTTCTTAAATTTTGAAGAAATTACATCCCCAGTAACATACAGTACTGGGGTACATCAGCACATGCTCTGAAAATGTCTCCATCAAAAAATATGTTAAATGTTACCCAAACACAAAACCTTGGTTAAATGCAGAAGTTTGCACCCTGCTTGCAGTCAGGAACACTGCCTTCAAGTCTGGAAACTCAGAGGAGCTGAGAAGGACTAGGAGGGAGCTGGTTGCTGGAATCAAGAGGGCCAAAGCCAAATATGCACAGAGAATTGAGGGGCAGTTCACCTCACATGACCCACGGAGCATGTAAAGGGGATTAAAGTGCATAACAGACTATAAAGGAAGGAGTGAACAATGCCCCAGAGATCCATCTCTGCCAGATACCATACCATACCATACCATTTTATTTATAAAGCACTTTAAACAGGAACAAGTCCACACAAAGTGCTGGACAAACAAACACGCAACAGGCAACACAGACAATGAGGTACAACACGAAAAACATAAAAACATTGCAGATCATAAATAAAACGATCCAATACAAATCAGCTGGCATTGAAAGCAATGGAGTAGTAGTGAGTTTTTAACCGGGATTTGAAAACCGAGAGGGAGGGGGCCTGTTTGATGAGCAGCGGTAACTCGTTCCAGAGTCTTGGGCCTGCTACAGAGAACGCCCTGTCACCCCTGCGCTTAAGGCGAGTTTCTGGAACTATTAAGAGTACCTGATCCTCTGACCTCAAAGCACGTGGAGGGACATATGGGTGTATCAGATCCGAGAGATAGGCGGGGGCGAGACTGTTCAGCGATTTGTAGACATACATGAGAATTTTGAATTGGATTCGAAGATGAACCGGTAGCCAGTGAAGGGAGATGCCCTCAACAAGTTTTTTTGCACGCTTTGAGGACCCAAACAGACCACCCAGCACCAGACTCACCTCACCACCGGATGAAGAGCGTCTCAGTGATACCGCAGCAGAAGTAAAGTCAAAGTCAACTTTATTGTCAGAACTGCAATATGTACAGGACATACACAGGATTGAAATTGTGTTTCTCTCAGTCCCTCGGTGCAACAGTAACCATTTAAACACTAAAACATTTAATAAACATAAGCATAAAATAGTAAAAGTGTAACACTGTCCTGAGTTTTTGCATAGTAGTATAAAAGTATGAAAATTTACACCAACACTAAAACACTAAACATTTAATGAACATAAGCATAAAATGAAATAATAAAAGTGTAATACTGTCCTGAGTTTTTGCATAGTAGTATAAAAGTATAAAAAGTATATCTATAAATAAACTGAAGGTTCTAGCATTGACATTTGATGTTCATCATTCTTTAGTTTGTAGCAGGTCGCTTTCGTAAATGAGCCCTCGAGGCTCAATATGATTTACCTGACTAAATAAAGGTTGAATGAATGAATTTGCAAAGAGTGGCAAAGCAGCATATGAGTTAATGTACACAGTATATGTATGAGGTAGTTGATGTTGGTATAGAGGCAAAGTGGCGTGAAGTAAGGAGTAGTCTCAAGAGAATAATTTTCCGGTTTTCCACTTCCGGTTCCGGCGGAGCTGATGGACGCTTTTCCCTCTGGCTCTCTGAGTCTTTTAACATCAAACTGACCCGTTTTTCGAATTGGACTAAAGTTTGGTCCATCTTCCTACCGAATTACGGTGTTAGTGACTCAGGGAGCCGCACGGGACCGTACAATTTTTTTATTTCGGTCCTGGACCGGCTGTTGCAACCACCGGTCACTCTGGGCGCTTCCTGCCGGCCAGGTGAGTCGTCGAGCTGGGAGACTACCCCACGTAGCCTCGGTGTTTTGTTTTTTTCCCCCTCCTCGCTTTTTGGACCCTTTCTGAACTGTGGTTTTACCTGGTTTCAAACAAGAATCGCACGGAAGGAATTTCACTGATTTTTTCTGCAGCATTTTGTTTGAATGACCTCGTGGTTTGGGGGGGAGTGTACCTGGCCGAACCTGGACCAGAACAAAAACCGAGTTGGCTGTGGGGGACTTTGTTTGCATTAAAGCCGTTCTCAACTGTGACCCGTTGCCCAAAGAGGAGGGTCTGTACATCTCCGTGGGTTCACGGTGGGAGCCGCGCTCTGTGCTCAGCTGAGAGACGTGCGGCTGCACGCGGCTGCTTTGAAGTGCCTGATCTGGATGGGAGCAGGACTGAACCGAGCTGAGGATCAATTTGAAGCTGAAGCTTCACCTCCTCCATTGAGACTTGCTGTTTTTTCATTCTTTTTTCATTTTTATTCTTGGAGGTGGCTTTTTTGGGCTGATAAGGAAACAGCCACATAATAAATATCTTACCTGATGTAGATAACTGTTTAAAGAGCCTCATTTGGAGAAAACAGTCATTTTCATTGAAAACATCCAACTGGCTCAGACAGCAGAGAGGTCGTGAAGCAGCGTGACGTGATGTGAGGCGCAGAAGATCAGGATCATCATTGTTTCGGTGCCTATTTCATACTGCTGTGAGCTGTTTGTTGATCAGACGAGCAGAGAGTGAAGCGCGGAGGAACTGGATCATCATTGGTGCCTGTTTCACACTGTTGTGAGCTGTTTCTGGATCAGACGAGCAGAGAGTGAAGCGCGGAGGATCATCATTGGTGCCTGTTTCACACTGTTGTGAGCTGTTTGTGGATCAGACGAGCAGAGAGTGAAGCGCGGAGGAACTGGATCATCATTGGTGCCTGTTTCACACTGTTGTGAGCTGTTTCTGGATCAGACGAGCAGAGAGTGAAGCGCGGAGGATCATCATTGGTGCTGTTTCACACTGTTGTGAGCTGTTTGTGGATCAGACGAGCAGAGAGTGAAGCGCGGAGGAACTGGATCATCATTGGTGCCTGTTTCACACTGTTGTGAGCTGTTTCTGGATCAGACGAGCAGAGAGTGAAGCGCGGAGGATCATCATTGGTGCCTGTTTCACACTGTTGTGAGCTGTTTCTGGATCAGACGAGCAGAGAGTGAAGCGCGGAGGAACTGGATCATCATTGGTGCCTGTTTCACACTGTTGTGAGCTGTTTCTGGATCAGACGAGCAGAGTGTGACGTGTATCGCTGCGTATCAGGAGCTGCGTTGTTGGTGCTGTTCACGCTGTTGTCCCTTCCCTTTATTGACTTGAAACAGGCTTCAACCATGCCCTTAACTCCAGGAGGCCTTTCTGGCAGCTCACTCTGCTGTTTGCTACATATTGTTTGTTTCTTTCCGTTGATTCTGGATCCAGCCTGTGTTCACCATGGCCACATCCATTCATATTCTCAAGGAGGCTGGATCCCCCCACATTCCTCCACAAATTTCTCCACAACGGAATTGTTTGACCACCTAATTTGTGACGCTTTATGGTCTGAGACTTTTCTGCATCATCCATATTACTGTCATTATTTTCAGTTCTCAGACTACCTGGAATCACTGAATCTTATCAACACATCAGGGACTGTCCATCACTGCAGCTTTCATTGTTTTTGGGTTCTGAATGATCGTGTCTTCATTAATGTTTCACATGGTTCAATTATGGGGGCAAAATGTCACACTGTTAACTCCTGTAATTACACATCAGTGACAAAGAAGTCAGGTAAATGTCTGATATTATTGTTGTTAATGATCTCAGGGATTCAGCCCAACCCAGGGCCAATTACTAACTATTGTACACCTAATGAGTTTAAAAATATTTCAGGTCTCCGTTTTCTGCATGTAAACGCTCGTAGCCTTCTAAAAAAACTTGATGAACTGAAAATCCTAATCACTTCTTCTGGGGCAGATGTGATCGTTATCTCTGAAACTTGGCTCAAAAAATCTGTTTCGAAAAATGACTTGGCAATCAATGAATTTAAGATCTATCGTTGTGATCGTAATAAAAAGGGAGGTGGAGTCGCTATTTACATCAGAGACTCTTTGGCTGCCACGATTGCGTCTAAAAAAACAATCGCAAACCAGTTTGAGGCTTTAGCTGTGAACATCAGTTTGAAAGGAGGTCAGCCCTTAACTGTTGTAGGTTGTTATCGTCCCCCCTCCGCAACACCTGAAGCTCTATCCTCCCTGACTGAATTCATAGGAAATTTAAAACACAATGAGATTGTTATGGCAGGAGATTTCAACATTGACTGGAATAAGTCGACCCCCCTCTGTGATAAATTCAGGGAATGTTGCCTATCTCTCAATCTAACACAACTTATCGATTCTCCCACCAGACCAAACTTAAAATGTCCCGAAAAATCTTCCACCTTAGATCTGTTTTTCACAAATGCACCTCACAAATTTCCTGGTATAGGTGTATTTGCTAACGTTTTGAGTGATCATTCCGTAATAGCAGCTCTTAGATCTACTAAACTTCCACCTGCTAAGCCCAGAATAATCCAAAAAAGGGATTTGAAACGTTTCTGTGAACAGTCATTCCTTTGGGATCTATCCCACTTTGATTGGCAACGTATCCTACAAATCAATGACGTGAACACCGCTTGGAACTATTTTCATGATAGTTTCATTGACTTTGTAAACAAACACGCTCCTTTCCGGCAGTTCAGGATAAAGGGCCGTGACAGCCCCTGGTTTACTCCTGAACTAGCTGATCTCCTGCACTGGAGAGATCATCTTTGGGCAGCAGCAAGAAAATCACACTCAGACACTGATTGGTTGAAATTTCGGCAGCTAAGGAATAAATGCACAACTGCCATTAAAGCTGCAAAACGTAACTACTTCTTATCTCAGACCTCCAAAAATCTAAACGATCCTAAAAAATTCTGGAAAACCATTAAATCTCTCTCAGGCACCCCCCAATCATCTGACCTCCCATCACAATTTCTTGTTGACTCTGTTCCTGTGTCAAAAAAAAAAACTTTCTTTTGTTTTTTTTCTTCTCTCTTTTGTTTTCTATTGTTTATTGTTTGTTTGTTTATTGTTTATTGTTTAAGGAAATTATACCACTGCTGTTCATTGTTCTTTAGTTTTAGCAGGTCGCTTTCGTAAATGAGCCCTTGAGGTTCAAAAGATTTACCTGACTAAATAAAGGTTGAATGAATGAAAAAAATAAGCACGAGATCCTGAACTGTTTCAATAAACATTTTGTTGCTTCTAGTTCTTTATTTGATACAGTTACAAACGGAAAATCGGCCACTTTATCTAATAATCAAACTTCAACAAATCAAATCCCTCCTACAAGCCAACCATCTGTTAATCACACCTTCTCTTTTTCTCCGTTCTCAGTCAGTGAGGTAAATAAACTGTTAAATGATCTTGATCCTAAAAAATCTGCAGGTCCAGATGAACTTCCACCTTATTTCTTAAGGCTGGCTGCTCATATCATCACAGTCCCTGTGACCCACATCTTTAATCTGTCCATAAGCCAAAACACCATTCCGGATGCTTGGAAAACAGCCTTTGTTCTTCCTTTGCTGAAGGGAGGTGACCCCACCTCATTGAACAATTATCGACCGATCTCTAAACTCTGCATCTTAGCCAAGGTTCAAGAAAAACTGATAAACTCTCAGATCAAAAATTATCTGGACTCATTTAACATCTTACCTCTCCATCAATCTGGTTTCAGGAAAAAACACAGCACAACAACTGCTTCTCTGAAGGTTCTGAATGATGTTGTTGAAGCATTGGATGCTAAGGACTATTGTGCTGCACTTTTCTTAGACCTGTCTAAAGCTTTTGACACTGTGGATCATAACATCCTGTGTCATAAGCTCTCAGAAATCGGTTTCTCTGATCACACCATCGGTTGGTTTTCTAACTATCTTTCCAATCGGAGGCAATGTGTTCAACATAACGGTGCTTCTTCCAGCTATTTAACAGTTAAAAATGGTGTACCACAAGGCTCAGTTTTAGGACCAACTCTCTTTACAATCTACATAGCTAATGTAGGTCACTGCATCCCTGATGCATCCTTACATTTCTATGCTGATGATACAGTTGTTTATTGCCGAGCTAAAACAGTAGCTAAGGCTTTCCAGTTACTACAATCCGCTTTTGACATCATCCAGTCAGATTTGTTCCGTCTCAAACTTGTCCTAAATGCTGATAAAACAAAAGGGATGTTTTTTTCAAATAGGAAGGCGGTTCCAGCAGATCCTCCTCTGATTTTATCTTCAAATGGTGTCCCTATTGAGTTTGTTGATTCCTATAAATATCTGGGTATCCTGATCGATTCACATCTCTCTTTTAAACTCCACGTGGAAAACCTAGTGAAGAAATTGAAAGTTAAACTGGGTTTCTTTTTCAGAAACAGATCCTGTCTAACACTGAATGTTAGGAAACGCCTTGTATCTGTGACTTTCCTTCCCTCCATTGATTACGGTGACATTCTCTACATGAATGCTCCTACAAGCACCCTGCGGATGTTGGATGTGGTCTATCATGGTGCACTAAGATTCATAACTGGTTGTGATTATCGTACCCACCACTGCACCCTGTATTCACTGGTTAATTGGACATCATTAACCTCACGCAGACTCTTCCACTGGTACATTTTCATCTTTAAATCACTTCTTGGTCTGCTGCCCTCATACATCTCCTCCTACATGTCTTTGCGTGAGTGCAGCTACAGTGTGCGCTCTCAGGACATGATTACCTGCAGTGTTCCGTCAGTGAGGACTGAACTTGGAAAAAGGGCCTTCTCCTATTCTGCTCCTGCTTCATGGAATATCTTACAAAAAGATCTGAAGCTCTCGACCTTGACTTCTCTAAATGGTTTTCAGAATCTGTTGGAATCCTGGCAAAAACCAATGCAGATTTGTTCCTGTCTTTGATTTTATACGTCTACCTTATAATGTTTTGCTAGTTTTTTGATACTTTGTTAAAAAAAAGAAAAAAAAATCTTTTGTTTTTTTCTCTCTTTTTGTTTTCTATTGTTTATTGTTTGTTTGTTTATTGTTTAATGAAATTCTATCACTGCTGTTCATTGTTCTTTAGTTTTAGCAGGTCGCTTTCGTAAATGAGCCCATGAGGTTCAAAAGATTTACCTGACTAAATAAAGGTTGAATGAATGAATGAATGAATAAACCCTCACAAAGCAACCGGTCCAGACAACATTCCTGGGAAAGTGTTAAAAGAATGCGCTGACCAGCTCTGCAATGTGCTGGCTGACATCTTCAACACCTCACTTGCCCTGGAAACAGTTCTCACCTGCCTGAAGACCACCACCATCATCCCAGTCCCAAAAACCTCCACAATGACTGGTCTGAATGACTATCGGCTGGAGGCCCTCACCCCGATAGTCGCTAAATGCTTTGAAAAACTGGTCATGACTCACATCAAAACATCCATCAACATCAACGAGGACCCTCATCAGTATGCATACCGTGAGAACCGATCAACAGAGGACGCCATCTCCTCTGTGGTCCCCACTGCTCTCACCCACCTGGATCAGAAGGACTCTTACGTTCGTATGCTCTTTGTGGACTTCACATCTGCCTTCAACACCATGATCCCCCAAACTCTGATGGACAAACTATTCACACTTGGACTAAGCCCCTCCATTTGTAACTGGGTACTAGACTTTTTAACAAACAGACCACAGTCAATGAGGATTCACAACCTCTCCTCCTCCACCATAACCCTCAGCACTGGCTCTCCTCAAGGATGTGTGCTGAGCCCTCTTCTGTTCACTCTGCTCACACATGATTGTGCAGCCACCCATCCAGGCTGTCATATTGTAAAGTTTGCAGATGATACAGCTGTGGTGGGATGCATCACAAACAATGATGAGTCCAGCTACAGGCAGGAGGTGGAACACCTGGAGAGCTGGTGCAAAGAGAATAACCTTCACATAAATGTGAAGAAGACAAAGGAGATGATTGTGGACTTCAGAAGGAACAAACAAACACACACCCCACTGAACATAAGTGGATCTGCAGTGGAAGTGGTCTCCAGCTACAAGTACTTGGGTGTACACATGAATGATAACCTCAGCTGGAGCAACAACACCACCAGCCTGATCAAGAAAGGTCATCAGAGACTCTACTTCCTCAGACGGCTGAGACGAGCTGGTCTGAGCAGCTCAGTCCTCACCTCCTTCTACAGGTGTGCAGTGGAGAGCATCCTGTGCTCCAGCATCAACGTGTGGCATGGAGGCTGCACAGCTGCAGAAAGAAAAGCTTTACAGAGAGTGGTGAAGCTGCACAGAGGTCTGTTGGAGTCAGTCTCCCCACCATTACAGACATCCAGAGGCGGCCGCCACTAGAGGGCGCTAGGGGCGCCGCTCCTCCTTGGATCTGCAGCTCTTCTTCTTCACCATTTGAAGATTTTTTTTTTTTTTATAAAAGTGAAATAATAAAATAAAAATATTTCGAAATGCATGCATATATGTTTTTAGTTGTGTAGGATAAATATTTTATGAGTAATGATTGTTTTGTTTGTTTCAAAAAACGTTTTCTGATTGTGAGTGACGTACTTCCGGTTTCCCCGCTCGGCGCCGCCTGGGGGCTTTTCCCATGCTTTTCCATTGAATCTAATTATAACTAGCGGCCGCTAGCGGCCGTAGTTTATGTCCCATCTGTACAAAATTATTGAACTGTACAGGTCGCATTTTCCGCCGCCCTCGAGCCTGGACTCGTCTCTTATCGCCACGGATCGCCAGCACTTCCGGTTCGAGCCGAGGAAGGAGGGGGAGCGCGGGACCATTACAGTCAGAGCTTCACACGGCCAACTAGCGACGTTGAAACAGCTGTAATTATTAATGGTGCCTTTCTACACAGGTAAGCAAGTAATAATTAGTGAGTTTAATAAATCGCTGAGCACACATGAGCAAAGTTTGAGCTGTTCTCATCTGTGTTCGGGACGTGGTGTCGTGTGTGTGTGGTTGTTTCAGTCAGTTACAGTAGCTACTAGCTGTGCTCATGGTTGTGGTGGTGTACTGCAACATTATAAAAGTTGCTACTTGCTAGTTATAAACCCGAATGTGTGAAGACGACTCCTGTCTGTCCATCTTCAGCTCATCATGAACTGTTTACTCCTCAGAGTGTCTGTCTGTGTTAGTTAACTTTTGTCTCGTTTCGTTTAGCAGCAGTTGCAAATTTTCTGATGAATAAATCTGAATGAATAAATAAACTTTAGTTTTAGTTTAGTTTAGTTAAACTTTAGTTTCATTATAAGTTGTGCTGTTGTTTCAAAGACACTCTAAACTTAAATAAATCAAGTAGCAGAAAGATTTAAGCATTAAATAGTTTGAATTTTTCATGTTATGAAACAGTGATTATATAATTATTTGAATTTAATTTTAATATTATAAAGATCACTGTGGATGGAATGCAATTGAAATAACCTGGATATTATTATTTATGTTGTATTAAGAAAGTTAAAATGTGATTACATATGTGTACACAAAGCACTTCAAGCAATGTGGAAAATGCTAAAAAAAAATACATAATTAATGTGCCTTCTGTACTTTCTTTACAGAAAAAAATCCACACAACACCTTCATCTCTACACACCAGCAGTGATTATTTCCAATCTACCACCTGTGTAACAGACAGGTGGTGTACAGAAGAAGATCCAAGATGTCCAGCTTAACCTTCATGCAGCAGGTGACTTCCCATATCCCAAAAGTGAGTATTTTCACTTGTGGTGTTTTACTATTTTTAACACTGTATTGATCTGGAGAATGAAAACAAAGTCTCTTGCAAGTTACTAGCTTATTAACATTGAAACATTTAAGGTACATTTATATGGTGAAATGTTATATATGCTAAGATGCATTAGGAGTCAACTCAGGACCTTTAATATTAGGAATATTTAAGAGAACTCTGGTACTAAAAAAATACAGTAGATTGATTCTATTTATTTGCTCTCTCCACTGCACACCTGTAGAAGGAGGTGAGGTCTGAACTTCTCAGACCAGCTCATCTCAGCCGTCTGAGGAAGTAGAGTCTCTGATGAACTTTCGTGATCAGGCTGGTGGTGTTGTTGCTCCAGCTGAGGTTATCGTTCATGTGTACCGTACACCTAAGTACTTGTAGCTGGAGACCACTTCCACTGCAGATCCTCCAATGTTCAGTGGGGTGTGGGGTTTGTTTGTTCCTTCTGAAGTCCACAATCATCTCCTTTGTCTTCTTCACGTTGATGTGAAGGTTATTGTCCTTGCAGGACCCAGAGCCTCTTTATCATAAAGTGGAAGAAAAGACCCTTAGACCAGTCTGGTGGGTGACCAACTTAAGGAGACTGATATCGGATTTTAGGTCACTTCACTTTCTTTAACAACAAACATGAACATGGCTGGCTGTGAGGGGCAAACACATGACATATAGTAGCTAAAAGACAGATGCTTAAACTGCTAAGCTTCAGCAAAAAGAGGAAAATATTGATGAGTAGCAAAACACTAGCTAAAGTAGCATTTTTTTTTGCTGAAAGTATCAAAATGCTAGTTAAAAGTAGCAGAAAAGTAGCAGAACAGTAGCTAAAATCTCAACAAGATAAAAAAGAAAACAGATTTAAGAGAATAATGTTTAAGGGAAAGTTTCATATTTTGAAAGATATAAAACTAGCAACAAAAAAGTAAGCTGAAATTAGCACAAAATATGTAAAAAGAACAATAAAGTGGTCATAGTGTTATGATTTCAAAGGTTTACCCAGTTGGTAATGAGACCCAGAACGACACAAGACGAAGAGGTGCAAAAGTAACAGTGTTTATTATTTACAGTGCAAGTCTATATACTGTACACATGTACAGGGATCTTCTGGATTTCCTAGAAGATGAAACAAACTGTCAGAAAGGCTTGACCAGAAGGCTCTTTCAAGATGATTGATCTAGTTTTGTTTGTTATTTTACAGAGAAATCCTTAGTTCCTTGAGATGAATCCCAGAGGGCGAAATGAGGCAGGCAAGTGGTTGGAGGGCAAGACACGATGAGCAGACAACTGGTCCCAGGACCAAGATGGAAACGAGGACTGGAAACACAACAAAAAACAAGGTAAGTGTCTCTCAAAGTATTGTACTCAGAAACTGGCTAGAAGCATAAATACCATGAGTAGGCATCAATGCTCCAGCGAAGAGGACTTGACTGCAGCCTTAAGTATAAGTGGAGCTCATCAGGTGGATCACAGTAAAATAGATCATTTTTCTTCCCCATAAATCAGTTATTTAAAATCTAATCTGGAATCATTCCTCCTTGTTAGACTTCAGTTGACCTGTTTAAGTTGGGCCAAATTTGTTATTATCTTTTGATTTATTTTTCATTGAAATTTAATTATTTGTTAGTTTATTTTTGGAACTGTTAAATTGAATTATTTGGTGGATTTTTGAACACCTTTGTCCTTATTTAAGTCTGGACCCTCACAATTCTATTTATGTTATGAACTTGTATTACTAAAATAATAACAGAATATGATAGAAGTTGTCTAACAATTGAAAAGTGGAAGCAGAACACTCCCATTCTCTTTTCACACTGATGCCTCAAACAAGGTGAAGATGAACCATGTTTTATTAATGATAGTTTTATACAAATGGATACACCTGATATATACAAATAAAAAACATGAACAAACTTACTTTACAGTATACAAACATAATTATGCATACTTCTACACATGCTTAAAAAATTTTTATGGCGCCCCCCCCCCATAAAAAAATATCACCAGCCGCCACTGCAGACATCTACACCTCTAGATGCAGGAAGAGGGCCACCTGCATCATGAAAGACCCCACTCACCCAGCACACATACTTTTTGCCCCACTCCCCTCAGGAAGGAGGTTGAGGAGCATCAAATGTAGAACCACTAGACTGAGGAACAGCTTCTACCCTGAGGCTGTTAGACTCATGAATAAATAAATGATAAGAATAATCACTGCAAAATATCACATCATGCTGATGCTGATCTGTTTCTTGTTGCTGTGTTCATCTGTGACCATCTGCTCATACAGACTCATGTTTGTGCTGCTGCTTGTAATGATGTTTTTCTATTACATTGGTGCTTAGTGTATTTTTAGCTGATGTTTTTCTTTGTTCATATCTTAGATGTTACTACTGTTCTTCTCTTACATTTTTTTATTGTTGGATGTAACTGGGACCCTGTGTACATAATCTCGTTTCATCACATGTACCACATGTGGTTCAAATGACAATAAAGGTTCTTTGACTCTGACTCTCTCTGACTCTGAAATGTGCAGAGGCTCATCCCTCTGCATGTGTCCGATTCAGTGA
>JBBPBX010014029.1:12948-37875 GCA_038048925.1 Garcialebias charrua | reverse complement strand
TGAGGGAGTTTTTTCTTTCCACTGTCGCCTTCATGCTTGTTCAAGATGAGAGTTCTGCGGTGGAAAAATTCAAAACAGTCTGTTCCTCAGATAAATAGTGTTAAATTATTGTTTTTAAATATGAATGTTTCTGTTAACTTATTTTTATATGAACGCTTCTGTTAAATTATTATTTTCATATTTGACTGTTTTTATTCAGTGAATTATGTTGTAACTTAGCGCTATATAAATAAATTTAATTGAATTGAAAGAGGTTGAACAAAATTGTGTACTTAACGTCCCAGTTACATCCAAAAATAGCCAAAAATAAACAATTTCTGAGTACTCTATGAAGACAAGCTTCATTCCCAAGACATTTTTGCTTATTAAGTATTTTTATATCAAAAGTTATCATTTTTAAATACTGAAATTAGTTTGACCAATTGGATTTTGACTGCTGATATAAAACTATTAAATGCTTATTTACATTTCTTTGTCTCTTCTGCCTCCTGCTTGTGTAACTACATCACATGCACCATGGGATTCTCCTCAATTGCCTTTGCAGCTCCATACATACTCGCCTGTCTTGCATTTGTAATCAGAACACTTGTCTCCACTGGCTAATCATGTCTTTATGAGTATACTGTATATAAACAGTTTATCTTCTTTCTTTGTCATTAGAGTCTCTGTTTCTCTGTCAAGCTCCTTATCCTGTTTGTTTTGCTTTAAACACATGAGGTGTTTTAGACATATGAGTCCTTCCAGTCAAACTAAATATGACACTGTTCTCAAAAACACCAACGATATGAGGACCAACAACCTCTGATCTGGTATGCATGCTTTCTAAAACGATTTAAGTTTAGATTATTCATAGTTTTGTGATTGTTAGCAAAAAATAAAAATAATATACTTACAATATGCAGTGTAATGTATGTTTTGGAATTATTTGTGAAGTGATAAAGAAATGGTGCCCTCTAATGTTATTTTGCAATGGCGCTCTAGCTCCATCTTGGACTAAGTTTAGTATAAATTTTATTTTATTTTATTTATTTATTTTATTTATTAAAATTCATTCATTTCATTAAAACAAAGTCAACAACTCAATAAAATGAAAAACATACAATCAAAATAAAATGAAAGGCAGCAGATGAAGAATACTCTTATAATCTCTGCCCCTTTTTTAAACTTGATTGATTATTAAAACAATACAAGCATAGCCTGTTTGTTTTCTCCATGTTAAAGTTCTGTAAGTTACCAGTTACACAAGAGAAATCTGGACATGCATTCACTTGATCAAATCCTCTTAAATCATCAGCGTTTTCTGTCAGTAATTATTTTCAGAAAAATAAGAACTGCATGTAAAATATTTGGGTTAAATTAGTCGAAGAGAAAGTGTTGGGTCTCAAAGGAAAACTGAAGCAAATGTTTAAGCATGCAATGTAGTGCTGCATACTGAAAACTACAGAAAATCTTAAACCTCCTAAGATGTGTTGAGATACTTCACCCTTCATCAGCACCTAGCTTTGTACGTTGCTCAGCAAACAACGTGTCACCAATTATTTCAAGACTGTATTGCTTTAGATATTGCTTTTAAAAGTTAGCAATGAAAAGTGACTGCTAAAATATAATAATGCAATCTTATTTATTTGATTTAACTAATAAAAAAACACTTTTATTATACAGTATGTGGTAAAGCACTTCCAAGACTAAACTGAAATGCTGTTTAACTTGCATCAGTCACTTAATATTTCTATATGTAATACTTCCTTCTTTCCCTCCAAAGCCGCTGGAGCAATCTTCCTAACTACAGAGAGCCTTTATAACCACATGGACCTTGGTGGGTGCTTCAGAGAGAGATCTCCTCATTTATGAAAGGTTTGGGGCCAGCTAGATTCAGCCAGGCCAGGCCTTAAGAGACACCGGCTGTTTGACTTGGCTCACAACTGGGTCTGGGTACAGGGCTACAGTTGTCTGTGGCCACGTACTGCAGAGCTGCAGGTATTTCCTGACTGAATTTCTCTGCAGTTGTATTCAGAAAAGGGAACTTTGGAGACAGAACATGGATAAACCTGGATGCACGCGTGTAGGAACACGTAAAAAAGAATCACAAATGCACTACACCGCCATATTTTCCCACTTCTTTTTCTGCTCACGCTTTACTAAAACCTTAAAGGAAATTAGACATTTAAAGCAATCTTTCCCCCTAAACCGTCTTCTGTGTCTTATTTTCTTTGCAGCACCACATTTTTCATATAGGGTGGGACTTTATTGAATGCTCTAAACCCAAGAGTCTCATCTTTTTTCAATTTCCTCTGCTTTTCCTCTGTGATCGCCCAGATGTTGCTCTTCCCCATGTTTAGTTTAGCATAAACATTAATCATAGACTTCTGCGCCATCACTCCAAGAGCAGCTCTCACCATTATGTTAATGAATACAGACACTTAGAAAGAGGCACAATCCAGCCTTTCCCAGCACCTGCAAACACCTGGGTACATACGCAGGAAGACAACACCATTTCTCAGCTGCGTTCTCTCCTCATCGCTTTGACCCCTTTCAAACTATCCTCTGGGATTAATGAATGTAATTTTCACACATTAACTACCTTTCATTCATGCATAATTAGCTGACCTACAACTGTGTTTACCAGAGTCCACTGGGTGTCATGGTTTAGTCCATGGCAGGGGGTTTGTGATTGACAGCTGTTTCAGTGCTGCCTTCCTTCTGATTCCACCACATTCGTTACAAATGGACATCTGTTTCAGCAAACTTTCAATCCATCAAAATCACATTCAGAACATCACATCCCAGTGCATTTAGACATCTGGCTAAACTTCAAAAACGTCCATCTTTAAATTAGAGTTTCATCGGTCATGTTTGTCTTGCATTGCCCAGAGTCTGCGAACAGGGACTTTGGGGATGCTTTGATCATTCCTCCCCCCTCCTCCATGTTTCTTTATTCCTCTCTGCACCCTACACCAACACAAGTGTCTGTCCTGGTCTTTCTGTCTGTCTTTCCATGGCTGCTTCTGCTGCTTCTGATTTAAACACACAGCAGGGAGTTTGTGGGTAAGGGACTCACGCTGTGAAGGATCTCTTGGCTCGGGCAGAGCTGAAGGTCAAACACGCTCGTGATCACAACACCGCAGGATGACACTAAAGAGGCAGAGAGAGAGTGCTATGAGATCCTTGAGTCCTGTTCTCTCAGCTGCGTTTTCATGTTGCCACTGTTGAAGAAAACTATTAAATATCAATTGGTGTCTCTAAACATTAAAGATGAACTCTAGTCAAGATTAAATATGAATTTTCTTTAGCTGTAGCATTTTCTTTGACACTCTCATAAAAAATTAGACTGGTCAGCAGTTATAGGCAAGGTCTTTCTTGTTTCATCTGCTGAAGCTTGTAACTTCTTAAGAGTGGTCTCATGTGTCTTGGTGGCCTTTCTCACTGTTCTCCATTTTGTACAATCACTTGACTTCTGAGTACAGCCTGCTCTTGGGAGATTTACCCATATCCCATGTACAGTATTCCTTCCATTTTATGATGATTGATTTATCAGAACTCCTGGGGATGTTTAGGGCCATGGGTATTGTTTTGAATCCATGTGTTGCTTGTACTTTTCAATAATATTTTCTCCTAGTTGATTTAGGACAGTCACTTCAGTGGAAGTGAAAGGAAGTGCATCAAAAACAATTGCCAAATCCTCGTGTGAGGTCGCCCATTTCACTCATGAGAAAGGTAGCAGCTGAAAGAAATGTTACACTTTAAAGGAAGTGAATATTTATGCAACCACTTATTTCACGTTAGAAAATGTTATTGAATTGGTATTACGTACTCATTAGACATCTGATTTTACTTTAAAAATAATTTGTTTTCTTTATAAAGAAAGTACATTTTTATTGACCAACTGTAGGATTCCAATGTTTATCTTGCTCTAATCACTTCCTTGCAGCCACTGAGTGGCAGGGCGGAGCCATTCCACACAGCTGGTTAAAGACTGACTGGTGTGCAGAAGGACCTTGAGTCAGTTCATCTCCACTGGAACATTCAGCTACCCAATAGTGACTGTCCCGTAAACTTGATCTTTGATAAAAGAAAAACTAATATTTCTATTTTTTGTGCCTCCTTGTCCCAACCCTTGTGATACATCCTTGTGGACTTCAAGTCTTCAAGTGCTTGTAAGACTGAAACCCTCTGTGGAACCAGATCACCAGCCACCACGTCATCAGCCTATGAAACAACATTACTGGATCAGTGTCTGTCCATCCTGCAACTTTCCAATTTCTCACTACTCTCCATTCTCACCAAGAGCCGCACATCCATCTGTCAGGGTTTCAGGCAGGTCAGGACAGGAAAATAACCCAATTGTTGCAGGCAAGAGTCAGGACTCGAGGATTATAAAAATAAATACTTTTTAATAACAAATTAAAGAGGGCTGACGTGGCAGCAAAACTTACTCTAACAGGGATCAAGAATCAGGACAGACTGGCAGGATCAGACAGGACAGGATATACCCAACGACGACACGACAAAGGACAAGACTCTCAGACAGACAATATATACACACAGACAAGACAGGACGTAATTACAAACACCTGAGAAGACAAGGAGGAAATCAGTCTCTAAACAAATGAGGCCACACAAGGGGTGCACAGACAAGGAATGCCCTCTAGATGGTGCCATTCCTACATTACCACCACTCAAGGACACCCCCTGGCGTTCCCAGAGGTGCACTCTGCAGTTTTTGTAGAACGCAGCACTTAGAAAATTTTTCAACAGGGATAGCATTCTGGTCTCTCCCCACTCAGAGCCATATATGGCTCTGCTCCCCCTTGCTCTGCTGAAATTCAGCTCAGCCTCCGAATGCTCCGCCTCCACTGCATGTCCTGTGGCAGCCGCTGCGAAGTTCTGTGTTTATATGTTAATAAAACGTTCTAAAAAATAAAATAAAAACATGGAGCGCTGGTCCAGCACACCAGCAAATCTGCTGAGCCTCGCGCAGCCACGTTGAACCCGAGTTTAATTCGCTCGTGACAAATTCGTTCATTTCCTTATTTCAGTCATGAGTCAGCGGAGGATGAAGCAATCACTTGACTTTTGGCAAAAAAACAAAAGAAAAGTCCAAATCAGGGATGAAGAAGGGGAATTTAATACATTTGTGTCACATAGAAAACAGTTCCCTTTCAGTCATGTTCTCTCGGTGCAACATACTTGCTATGGGAATTGCGCCCCCGCTTGATTACCTGAAGGAATATACTCAAAGTCAAAGTCAAAGTCAACTTTATTGTCAGAACTGCAATATGTACAGGACATACACAGGACCGAAATTGCGTTTCTCTCAGTCCCTCGGTGCAACAGTAACCATCTAAACACTAAAACATTTAATAAACATAAGCATAAAATAGTAAAAGTGTAACACTGTCCTGAGTTTTTTCATAATAGTATAAAAGTATGAAAATTTACACCAACACTGAAACACCAAACACCCCTGAAACACCAAACACCCAATGAACATAAGCATAAAATGAAATAATAAAAGTGTAATACTGTCCTGAGTTTTTGCATAGTAGTATAAAAAGTATAAAAAGTATATCTATAAAATAAACTGAAGGTTCTAGCATTGACATTTGCAAAGAGTGGCACAGCAGCATATAAGTTAATGTACACAGTATATGTATGAGGTAGTTGATGTTGGTATAGAGGCAAAGTGGCATATGCAGTGAGGCACATAAGGCACATTTGGCATCCTTAGATAAGGCTAGTCAGAGAATGCTGTATATGTATCTGCAGTAGTGTAGATAAAAGTAGTGTAAATGTAAACAGTAGTAATAAATGTAAAGCAGTAGTAATAAATGTAAACCGTATTAATAAATGTAAACAGTGAATGTAAACAGTAGTATGACTATAGGCAGTAATGTAATACAAACATTAGTGCAAATATGAGAAGTAGTGCAAACTGAATGAGTACATGACCGAGAGTTTAGTGAATAACCCGTTTGATGACACAGAGTCCAGTGTTAAAAACTTTGTGTTGAGTGGTAATGTGTGAGAAAGTTTTTTGTGTTAAGGCAGTTCAAATGGGAGGGGAGGCAGAGCAGGCAGAGTGTTTAGCATCCTGACTGCCTGATGAACAGAGCTGTCTCTCAGTCTGCTGGTTCGAGCCTGGAGACTCCTCAGTCTCCTCCCTGATGGCAGCAGTCTAAAGCGGCTGTGTAGTGGGTGTGTGGGATCACCTGCCATGCAGTGGGCTTTCCGAGTGAGGCGTTTGCTGTGTAAGTCCTGCAGTGAGGGCAAGGAGGTGCCGACGATCTTCTCAGCTGCTTTCACGATGCGCTGGAGGCTCTTGCGGCATGATGCAGTGCATGCACCAAACCACACTGTGATGCAGCTGGTCAGGACACTTTCTATGGCACCCCTGTAGAAGGTGCACATGATGGGGGTTGAAGCTCCAGCTCTTTTAAGCTTGCGGAGAAAGTAGACACGCTGGTGAGCCTAACTCTAACATAAGAGTCCTTCGTGTCCAGATGTGTGAGAGCTGTGTGGAGGGCAGAGGAGATGGCATCGTCGGTTGAGCGATTAGGTCGGTATGCAAATTGGAAGGGATCTAGGGAGGCAGGGAGGACAGATGTGATGCTTTTCATGACTAGCCGTTCAAAGCACTTCATCAGGATGGGGGTGAGTTCAATGACACATTTTACAGACAGAAGCACGGCTGTGCCATGGGATCTCCAGTGTCACCCATTGTTGCAAACCTCTACATGGAGGAAGTGGAACAGAGAGCCCTTAACTCCTATGAGGGGACAACTCCAAGCCATTGGTTCAGATATGTGGATGATACCTGGGTCAAAATCCAAGCCAGGGAGGTGGAAGCGTTCACCAGACACATTAACTCGGTTGATAACAACATCAAGTTCACCAGAGAGGATGCTAACGATAACAAGCTGCCTTTTTTGGACTGTTTGGTGCATATGGAGGGAGAGGACAGTCTCAACATTGAAGTTTACAGAAAACCAACCCACACAGACCAGTATCTTCTGTTTGACTCTCACCATCCACTGGAACACAAACTTTCTGTCATAAGAACCTTACAGCATCGGGCAGAACACATCCCCACAAATAGGTGGTGGAGAGGCAGAGATCCAGCAGGGTGCAGATGTGGTCTGGGGTTAAGTTGGTCCTTTTGTCCAAATCCTTGTCCTGTAGAAGTCGTTTTTTGACGGTTTCTACTGCTTCAGAAATGGGTATGCATGTGAACAGAGAAGTCACATCATATGATACAAGAGTTTCTCCCGGGGTTAGCTTCAAATGTTGAACTTTGTTGGAAAAATCAATGGAGTTCTTTATATGATGAGGTGTGTTTCCAACCAGAGGAGCTAAAATACCAGCCAGATGTTTAGCAACATTGTATGTCACTGAGTTCATGCTGCTCACGATGGGTCTGAGAGGTGTATCTTCTTTGTGTATTTTTGGAAGTCCATACAGACAGGGAGTGGCCTCACCCGGGTATAATCTATAATACAATGATCGATTGATTGTTTTCTCCTTTTCGAGTTTTTGCAGATAATCAGTGACTTTCTTTTTAAAGGTGTTAGTTGGATCCCTCTTCAGGGGCTCATAGGTGTTCCTGTCACTCAGTAGTGTGGTTATTTTCTCCTGGTAATCAGATGTGTTGAGTATTACTGTGCATCTTCCTTTGTCCGCTGGTAAAATGGTGATGTTTTGGTCTTGGCTGAGTGATGTTATGGCTCTCCTTTCCTGCGGTGTGAGATTTGAGGGAGGCAGTTTGGCACTGGAGAGGGTAGCTGATATTTTCATCCGAAGTTGTTCAGCCTCTGTTTCTGTCAAGTTGTTGTTCCTAATCGCAGATTCAGTGGCTGTGATTAGTTCCACAACAGGTATTTCTTGTGGGGAGATGGCAAAATTTAGTCCTTTTGCCAGCACATTTTTCTCAGGTTGTGTCAAGGTCCTGTTAGACAAATTTCTAACCCACAGTTCCTGAGTATTTGTGCTGGTGCCAAACTCTTTATCTTGACTGATGACTTGTGATGAGAAAACCGCTCTCTGTTGTAATTTTAGAAACTTACTTTTTTGACGTTCCTTGCTTTTTTGATGCTGTGATAGCTGAGCCTTTTCAACAAAGCAAGACACTTCTTCCAACAGAGGTGGTGGTAAAAGAGTAGAGAGCTTTTGGAGGCTCTGATCCATTTTGAGTGAGAGAGCTTCAATGGTGAAATTGATCTGTCTTATTCTCTCATTGAGAAGCTGGTTTTGAGCTTTAAGGAGGATTCCTTCAGCTCTTTGTCCTTTAATTGTCGAGTTGAGTTTTAAACTGCTGGGGATGAGTTTTTCTTGTCTGCATCTCAGACTGAAACGGAGATGGTTCCTGTAGTCTGCCAACTTCCTTGACATCTTCTCGAACTCCCGCACAGCTCTTAGGGTATCCTTCCCAAAATGAAAAGCAATATGCTGGTGAAGATTCTCAGCCTTTTTTGGACTGTTTGGTGCATATGGAGGGAGAGGACAGTCTCAACATTGAAGTTTACAGAAAACCAACCCACACAGACCAGTATCTTCTGTTTGACTCTCACCATCCACTGGAACACAAACTTTCTGTCATCAGAACCTTACAGCATCGGGCAGAACACATCCCCACAAGGACAGAAGGGAAGGAAAAGGAACAGAAACACATCAACAAATCGCTGCAAACATGTGGATATCCCAACTGGGCTTTTGTCAAGTCAGCGAGGAAATCTGCTAAACACAATAATCAACAGAAAAATGCTAACAGACGGAAAAACATTGTCATTCCTTATGTTGCTGGAGTCTCAGAGAATTTCAGAAGGATTTTCAACAAACACAACATCCCAGTACATTTCAAACCCAGCAGAACTCTCAGACAGAGGCTGGTCCACCCGAAGGACAGAACCCCCACACACAAACAGAGTGGTGTGGTGTATGCAGTCCAGTGCAGCGAGGTCTGCTCAGACCGTTACATTGGAGAAACGAAGCAGCCTCTTCACAAACGAATGTCCCAACACAGGAGAGCCACCACCTCTGGACAAAACTCAGCTGTTCACCTTCACCTCACTGACAAGGGACACTCATTTGAGGATGAAAATGTGCAAATTTTGGACCGAGAACACAGATGGTTTGAGAGAGGTGTGAAGGAAGCTTTGTATGTTAAGAGAGAAAAACCTTCTCTTAACAGAGGAGGAGGTCTGAGATTTCAACTTTCCAAGACTTACAACTCAGTTTTGGGACTGATTCACAAACGTTTTACACCGGATGGGAGCAGAGGTGTCTTGTCTGTGAATTAGACTAGCAAAGTTTGTTGAGAAACCTCTGTTGTTGGGCTGTGAGGTGTTTGTTGTCAATTTACATACAGTTGTTGTGTTTGCTGTCAGAGACTTCAAGGGAACTCCCTACTGTTAAGGTGTGATCTGTCAATTTACATGTATGTGTTACCTCAGCTTGCAATTTACATATGATGGTGCGTGACTCCTGTTATAAATCCAAACGCACACACAGTCTGGTTCATTGAATTGATAAAGCTTCTCGGATGAGAAGCGAAACGTCTTCTGTTACAAATAAAGTCCAGTTGATCTTGAATTGAACGCCTTTTTGAAAGGATGGCATTGTACCAGTTTTCCCTCCACTCAAACTCTAACCCAGGCCCTTATTGTCTAAATGCATAATGTTGAGTGAGCATGGGCATGGGGGCAAGTGTCATCCCGCCACCCATAACCATAGTGCTCACTCCATTCCCTAAATGTGACTTTTATGAGGATGTTTATGAATGAATGTCTAAAGTGTATATAAAATTGAGTCCCAGGTGGTTCTGTACAACAGAGATGTAAAACCGTTGCAGCACATCCGAGACTCAAATTCTCTATTAATTTAAGATGAATAGGGCGGAGGTGCGTGGTGAGGGATGGGGAGAAAATATCTGCAGGAACAATGCTCCCGCAGCGAGTCTGCTCCCCCGCTGACCCTGCGTACCCCCCCAAGTTCGCCAAGGTCCACCCAAGGAGCGAGGCAAAAGAAACACCTCTCGACTGCCGGGCCATTGAATCAAGACCAGAGAGGGACACAGTCCCGAGGGCCGCCAACAGCAGAACCAACAGCCCACACCCACCAGGGCTGCCACGACCCCTGTGAACCGCAGTCAGCCCACCGCCCAAGAAGACACAAAATCCCATATGGACGACTAGGCCAAGAGCACCCGCCCAACCGCTGACAGAGCCAGGAAGCACCGAGAACAGGCCCCAACCAGGGCCTGCACACGGCCAAGCATAGTCCAAGACCATCATCAAGGACATCCACTTAGTCCCCACCCCAGAAGAAATACTACACCCACCCTTCATATTAACAACTTTCAGAACACATAACACATTAGACACCCAGGCTGGGTTTACCCGCCCCCTCCCATTGGCCACCAGTCACGCCCCCAGACACCCAACCCCCCAGCACATGAACCCCCAACCCACCAGCGAGCCGAGGGCCCCCGGCCAGAGCCGGGCACCAGAGCGCCAGCCAGCCCATAGCCCGGCGACCCGCCCGCCAGAGCTCAAGACCCCCGACCCCCACAGGCCCAAGCCCGGGGACGACACGCCCCCAGAATCCCAAGCTCCCGGCGCCCACCCCGAAACCACCCCAGCACAGCCGGGTCACCGACCGGCGACCCATGACCGCCGCCGCCGACCACCAGAGGGCCCGCATGCCGCCCCGGCAGACATCCCCCAGAACCCCCCCGGTCCTCCCCAGGTCAAAGGCAGGGTCCTCCCCGCCTAAGCAGCCCCAACCCCCCCGGCGCCCTAAACCCCAACCTCCCCCCCACCAGCCCCAATGCCCCACAAGGCCAGATCCCAGACCCCCCACCCTCACTACGTAACGGAGCCGATCAAAGAATGCCAAATAGATTGATCCGATGTGTCGGCAGATGCTGTTTCAAGACTAGTCGATATTATTATAGATTTTATTTGATTTTATCACTTGTTTTATTTTTTACCTTTACCTTGTTACACATTGTAGCACTTTGAGATTTTTATTAATGAAAAGTGCATTATAAATTGAATTCATTATTATTATTATTATTAATATGATCTAACAGAAGATTTTTATACTGATTAATGCTAAGATTATTTTTATTTTTCCAATTTACGAGTATGGTTTTCTTTGCGATGCATAAGGCAGTGAAGAGCATACAGGATGTATTTTTTTCTAGTACAACATCTTCAAAGATACCCAATAAGCAAACAGATGGAGAGAGTGGGATATTAAGTTTAAAACATTTAGACAAGTCTTCACATACCTGTACCCAGAACCTCTGAACGGGTGGACAGAACCAGAGTGCGTGAATATAATCATCAGGTATATTGCCTTTGCACTGTGAGCAGTTGTTAGATGGTGTAAAACCCATCTTAAACATTCTCTGACCTGTATAATGTACTCTATAGAGAACCTTATATTGTATTAGTTGTAAATTGGAGATTCTAGTCAATTTAAAAGTATTTAGACATACTTGAGACCAAATTTTTTGTTCAAAGTTGATTGATAAATCTGACTCCCATTTTTCAACAGGTAGTGTTATTGAGTCATCGATTCTAGACAGTTTTTTGTATATTTTAGATAATAATTTGGTGGGTTGAAGATTAATGAACTCTAACACACATGTTGGTGTTTCCAACAATGTTTTATTAGGCTTAAATTTCTTTTTTACAATAGACTTAATTTGTTGGTACTGTACACCCATTCAAATCTCAAAAACACCGCAATGAAACAGTCTTTCAAAGATAGTAACGGACGAACAAGCCTGAAGCTTGTGCACTCTGGTAGCTGAAGTGAAAACAGACGAGGAGTGGGCCGTCCCACCCTGCCTGCATCACTTTTAACAACGTAACTGACTCTCACATCGAAGACAAAACATGTAGTTCTCAACCCAAGCGCTACCGGGTATTGTAGTCTTCTATACCTCACGTCCCTCTACGTCACACACGGTGACGTGCCGTTCCAACAACGCGTTCACAGACCTTTGCTGTCGGTTGGATTTTAGCGTTGAACGGACTGTTTTAACGCCCTAAAACACTCATAAATATCATAAAACACCGCGGTTAAGCAGTCTTTCAACGATATTACATGCCTAGAGACGAAACAAAACAGATAAACTGTCAGAACTGTGTGCACAAATGAAATCTGACAACCAGTAGTCTACATAACCAACTTTTTTGAACACAACATACAATCACAGCGTTTGCATGCAGCCGAAGCTTCGGGAATGCTAACGTTAGCTCGACCCAAAAGTTCTGGACACTTATTCACAAAATAAACGAATAATACACCACAGAGAATTCTGTTAACGAGCCAAATCACATACAGGCCAGTATCCAGGTATTACTAGAGGAAGACAGCACTTCTAACTGTTGAATACAACGGAGTCTTCGTCGGAACCGGACAGTTTCCGGTCCAGTTCAGAAGAAGAGACGGCTCACCGAACCCTCTCTAACAAACGTTGTAACAGAAATAGGCACCACAGATCCACAGCAAAATGTGAAAACAGCGCACAACAGAAATCTGTAATGTAATAAGATGAAGAGTGGTGGAAGGGTGACACGGCGGTCACAAAATGAAAACTTGCATGCAGCATGTGACACGGTATGAAACGTCTTACAAACGCAGACACAAATTCATGACCAGCAGCTTCAAACAGGCGTTTAAAAGTGATTCAAAAATAATTCTAACGTGAAATTAACCAGACAATGCAGTGATTAGCAACTCCCGGACACTCACCAGCCAGAATTATCTTTTCCAAGTCCAAAACACGGATACGAACTATGCCAACAATACCGTTACAAAAACACAACTTAATAACCGTTCAGGGACGCGTACGAGCCACCATTAATGTAATAATATAGGACTTACTGGTCAGTTTACTGACTTACCTATATTTTAGATGAAAGGTTTGAGCAGATTTTATCTACACACATCTATCAACAAGTTATCACGAGTTCACCCTTTTTCCGGCTTAAATTGCTTTGATGTGACTAGACAAATGTAATTTCACGAGAGACTTCAACTTATGTTGATCCACCAAAGATAGACCTTTTATTGAAACAATTCATAAAAATACATTAAACATTGTATCGAGATTAGCTCTGATTTAATAACTACTGTAGACAAAAATTCAAATTAAACAAAAAGACAAGTTAGGTTTAACTTTCCTGTTGGCACGTTTACTTAGAAGATTAATGGCTTAAGAAAAATAAAAGATAAGGAGGAAGAAGTGAATGAAAGCTAAGTTTAAAGGAAGTTAATTATTTTGAAATGACAGGGTGACACTTTCCCAACATGAGTTCAGCTGGACTTCCCACACGTTCAGAACACAATCAACGCCTCCTTACCTGTTGGCGATATGTCTCTGGAGATAAGAGTTGAAGTTTTGTAGACACTAACGGACTATGTTGTCCAGTTTACGTCCAAATGACCTCTGCGCATGTGTGCTGATTCAGACGAGCAAAAAGAGCGCTTCTCCCGGCAGGAACAGAGCCAGCTCCTGACTGAGCTTTCAAAATAAAACTCCCAGAAAACAAATTCTTTCAGAAATGAGTGAATGAGGCACAGCAAGGCTTTACTGTGACTCTGCTGAGAACGTAGGTCTAATTGACAAAATGACCACAACGTCTCCAGCTTCCAGAGAAAACCAAGTTGTTTAGTTAGTTCTCTCCAACGCACTAAAGTCAAAACGGAAGTAAGACTTTATATGGAGGGCGGAGTCTGCCCACCTCCTGAATGGCTACTGGCTGGTTTAACAAAATAACGGATGGATTTTTCATCCCCATAGGCAGAAGGTCTCTGAAGGACAACAGGAAAAGTGTTTACATAAGCGGCCAGATGGACTGGCCCGTGAAGTGAAAATTATGTCTAGCTTGATAGACAAAACAGAGAAGGAAGTGAAAAGTTTCCTTGACTTGTACCTTAGATTCAAAGCCTACTGTACTGAAAAATAAACCAGCAGAAGGGTCAAACTCATGCAAGTAACAGATCATCATTAAATGACAAAAGTATACTGTTGATCAATTCTGAATTAACACACATTAAAAGAAAGTTCTTTCTGATTGATTGGTGTCCATTAATTCAAAATAATTGTAACAAAATAGTGTCCACTTGTCTTCTTCAGAGCTCAAGAAAAGTGTAACACTCAGAGTCTCAGAGAGATGTGAAGAGGTTTAAATCCCATAACGGACATGAGAGTGCTGTATTGCTACAACGTAATAACGTGATACGCAGAGGCGGCCGCCACTAGAGGGCGCTAGGGACGCCGCCCCTCCTTGGAACTGCAGCTCTTCTTCTTCACCATTTGAAGATTTTTTTTTATATAAAAGTGAAATAATAAAATAAAAATATTTCGAAATGCATGCATATATGTTTTTAGTTGTGTAGGATAAATATTTTATGAGTAATGATTGTTTCAAAAACGTTTTTTTGATTGTGACGTACTTCCGGTTTCACCGCTCGTAGTTAGTTTATGTCCCATCTGTCCAAAATTATTGAACTGTACAGGTCGCATTTTCCGTCGCCCTCGAGCCTGGACTCGTCTCTTATCGCCACGGATCGCCAGCACTTCCGGTTCGAGCCGAGGAAGGAGGGGGAGCGGGGGACCATCTCTGTTTACAGTCAGAGCTGATCACACGCCAACTAGCGACGTTGAAACAGCAGTAATTATTAATGGTGCCTTTCTACACAGGTAAGCAAGTAATAATTAGTGACTTTAATGAATCTCTAAGCGCACATGAGCAAAGTTTTGAGCTGATCTCATCTGTGTGCGTGTGACGTGGTGTCGTGTGTGTGTTGTTGTTGCAGTCAGTCACAGTAGCTACTAGCTGTGCTCATGGTTGTGGTGTACTGCAACATTATAAAAGTTGCTACTTGCTAGTTATAAACCCGAATGTGTGAAGACGACTCCTGTCTGTCCATCTTCAGCTCATCATGAACTGTTTACTCCTCAGAGTGTCTGTCTGTGTTAGTTAACTTTTGTCTCGTTTCGTTTAGCAGCAGTTGCAAATTTTCTGATGAATAAATCTGAATGAATAAATAAACTTTAGTTTTAGTTTAGTTTAGTTAAACTTTAGTTTCATTATAAGTTGTGCTGTTGTTTCAAAGACACTCTAAACTTAAATAAATCAAGTAGCAGAAAGATTTAAGCATTAAATAGTTTGAATTTTTCATGTTATGAAACAGTGATTATATAATTATTTGAATTTAATTTTAATATTATAAAGATCACTGTGGATGGAATGCAATTGAAATAACCTGGATATTATTATTTATGTTGTATTAAGAAAGTTAAAATGTGATTACATATGTGTACACAAAGCACTTCAAGCAATGTGGAAAATGCTAAAAAAAAAATACATAATTAATGTGCCTTCTGTACTTTCTTTACAGAAAAAAATCCACACAACACCTTCATCTCTACACACCGGCATCCAATCTACCACCTGTGTAACAGACAGGTGGTGTACAGAAGAAGATCCAAGATGTCCAGCTTAACCTCATCAATAATGCAGCAGGTGACTTCCCATATCCCAAAAGTGAGTATTTTCACTTGTGGTGTTTTACTATTTTTAACACTGTATTGATCTGGAGAATGAAAACAAAGTCTCTTGCAAGTTACTAGCTTATTAACATTGAAACATTTAAGGTACATTTATATGGTGAAATGTTATATATGCTAAGATGCATTAGGAGTCAACTCAGGACCTTTAATATTAGGAATATTTAAGAGAACTGTCTGGTACTAAAAAAATACAGTAGATTGATTCTATTTATTTGCTCTCTCCACTGCACACCTGTAGAAGGAGGTGAGGTCTGAACTTCTCAGACCAGCTCGTCTAAGCCGTCTGAGGAAGTAGAGTCTCTGATAAATTTTCTTGATCAGGCTGGTGGTGTTGTTGCTCCAGCTGAGGTTATCGTTCATGTGTACCGTACACCTAAGTACTTGTAGCTGGAGACCACTTCCACTGCAGATCCTCCTATGTTCAGTGGGGTGTGGGGTTTGCTTGTTCCTTCTGAAGTCCACAATCATCTCCTTTGTCTTCTTCATGTTGATGTGAAGGTTATTGTCCTTGCAGGACCCAGAGCCTCTTTATCATAAAGTGGAAGAAAAGACCCTTAGACCAGTCTGGTGGGTGACCAACTTAAGGAGACTGATATCGGATTTTAGGTCACTTCACTTTCTTTAACAACAAACATGAACATGGCTGGCTGTGAGGGGCAAACACATGACATATAGTAGCTAAAAGACAGATGCTTAAACTGCTAAGCTTCAGCAAAAAGAGGAAAATATTGATGAGTAGCAAAACACTAGCTAAAGTAGCATTTTTTTTTGCTGAAAGTATCAAAATGCTAGTTAAAAGTAGCAGAAAAGTAGCAGAACAGTAGCTAAAATCTCAACAAGATAAAAAAGAAAACAGATTTAAGAGAATAATGTTTAAGGGAAAGTTTCATATTTTGAAAGATATAAAACTAGCAACAAAAAAGTAAGCTGAAATTAGCACAAAATATGTAAAAAGAACAATAAAGTGGTCATAGTGTTATGATTTCAAAGGTTTACCCAGTTGGTAATGAGACCCAGAACGACACAAGACGAAGAGGTGCAAAAGTAACAGTGTTTATTATTTACAGTGCAAGTCTATATACTGTACACATGTACAGGGATCTTCTGGATTTCCTAGAAGATGAAACAAACTGTCAGAAAGGCTTGACCAGAAGGCTCTTTCAAGATGATTGATCTAGTTTTGTTTGTTATTTTACAGAGAAATCCTTAGTTCCTTGAGATGAATCCCAGAGGGCGAAATGAGGCAGGAAAGTGGTTGGAGGGCAAGACACGATGAGCAGAGAACTGGTCCCAGGACCAAGATGGAAACGAGGACTGGAAACACAACAAAAAACAAGGTAAGTGTCTCTCAAAGTACTGTACTCAGAAACTGGCTAGAAGCATAAATACCATGAGTAGGCATCAATGCTCCAGCGAAGAGTACTTGACTGCAGCCTTAAGTATAGGTGGAGCTCATCAGGTGGATCACAGTAAAATAGATCATTTTTCTTCCCCATAAATCAGTTATTTAAAATCTAATCTGGAATAATTCCTCCTTGTTAGACTTCAGTTGACCTGTTTAAGTTGGGCCCAAATTTGTTATTATCTTTTGATTTATTTTTCATTGAAATTTAATTATTTGTTAGTTTATTTTTGGAACTGTTAAATTGAATTATTTGGTGGATTTTTGAACACCTTTGTCCTTATTTAAGTCTGGACCCTCACAATTCTATTTATGTTATGAACTTGTATTACTAAAATAATAACAGAATATGATAGAAGTTGTCTAACAATTGAAAAGTGGAAGCAGAACACTCCCATTCTCTTTTCACACTGATGCCTCAAACAAGGTGAAGATGAACCATGTTTTATTAATGATAGTTTTATACAAATGGATACACCTGATATATACAAATAAAAAACATGAACAAACTTACTTTACAGTATACAAACATAATTATGCATACTTCTACACATGCTTAAAAATTTTTTTATGGCGCCCCCCCCATAAAAAAACATCACCAGCCGCCATTGGTGATACGTATCACGTAATATAACGTGATACGTATCACGTTATAACGTAATAACGTGATACGTATCACGTTCTAACGTGATACGTATCACGTTATTACTACATAAGCCCCAAAAAATATTTTCCCCAGGTGGCAGCACTAAACTTCTGTACCAGGCAGACCAGTGAGAGGGGACAGCAATTTTATAAAGGGGGGCACTGGCCCACAGGACCTCTCCCATGGTGCCCCTGAACATGACCCCTATATCAGCTAAATTCCATTTTCAGGGAAAAGAGTGAATTTTAAAAAATCAGTGAAAGTAAATGTGCTGATAAAAGTGACAACAGTGTCCTCAAAAACAAAGTTTTTTAAAACTTGGTTTGTTTGTTCTACTTTCATTAGATGCTTGACTGTGAAAGCAAACCAAACAGACAGCAGCGCCAACAAAAGAAAACTTTGACCAAAAAACTTCTGGTGTCCAGATGAAGGTCTTTTTTCTTTTTTTTTGTGGGGGGGGGGGAGCATTTGCATATTTCAAAATCCCATCCCCCTTAAAAAAAGAAAAAGAAGAAATAGGAAAAGAAAATAGCCCGGGGGACAGAAACCACTGATCTGCATATTGAGGATGAGGGGAGAGGAAACAAAGAGGCAGAGAGCAGACGTCTCTGTTTGAATGAGTTCAGGTTGAGCTTAAAGAAACAATAATCTCAATTAACTAATAGTGTTATGCTCATTAAGCTGAATTAATTGCAGTATTCAGTACGACTCTTAACTGATTGTATTTTTAGCGCTCTCTTTGGAGAGGAGGATGGGAGAGGGGAATGGCGAGAAAAAATGTGCATCATAAGAAGGCCTCTTCACCCTGCTTCCTTCATGAATAACAAATATGGGAGCGTGTGCTGCGACCAGGCAGCACAACACATGAAAAACATTACAGGCTGCTCCGAGTCGTCTGGAGTTCTCCACATTATGCGGCTCCGCTCGAAACACGAGCACCACTGTGGTCCTTTTGTCCAGATATTACCGAGTTAAGGAATTTTAAATAAATGATCTAAACAAACTGTGTCAGAATTCAGAAGATGTAAGAGTCTCGTTGTTATGATTTTAACATTAGCATTTTATTCTGAAAATACAATTTATTTAGATATTTACTGTGCTACAAAACTTAAGCCACACCAAGGCAGAAAAGTTGATGGAAATAAAACAGGGTTTTAATTAAAACATGTATATTTCAGCTTTGCAGTGATGGCTTTTAAACTAAATCCAAGGAAACAGTTTGAACCCACTTCATGAAATTTTTTTAGATGAGAGCCTTTTATCACAAACATGCAGTTTGTTATTAAAGAAAGCCATGTCGTTTAAAACTTTAATACAGAAGTTATTACTTAACTAATAATTTGGGCTAAATATACAATTTTTAATACAGACTCATAATTAGTTGGTATTGAAAAGCTTTAAAATTGTATTAAACATTTAAAGCAATTTACCAAAAAATTAAAAATAAAAGTTTAAGGTGTAAAATATATAAACAGTCTTGAAATTATTTAGGTGATCAAACTATCTCCCCTTCAATAATTTATATTTGATATGTTGCAAACATTAAACAAAAAAAATCTTATTTCAATTATTTTATTCAAAATGTATCATATTATTTAATTGCAAAATGCTTCAGCTGTTATAGTGTGTCTGTGTGAGGCTACTTGGGAAGTTTATGGTAACTTTAAAGTACAAAAAATACACAACAGTAAGATACACTTCATATATTTTTTTATCATATATGTACAGTATATCATTTTTATTGTGAACACATCCCACATTGTGTTCAACCAGATAATTAGAAATAAAATGGGTGACTGTAAAGTGCATTTGATCTCAAAAGGTATTTGTTTGTCTTTTAGCATTTGGACAAAATCCAAGACAAATCTGCTGAAAAGTGTAGCAGCGACCAGACTGAGCAGCACCATGGATGTCCACTCCACACACACACACCTCCGTGTGTCCCAGTCCGTGTGTTTTACCCTCGGAAGGCCAGTAAAGAGAGTCAAACTGGGAGCAGAAAATTCCTCACGACACCTTTATCTACAGTATATGACACATGGTGTGTGTGTGTGTGTTTTCAAAATATCTGAGCTTTGATTCAAGTATCAGCTCTAACTTATAAGTGACACAAGTAACTTTTTACAACATTCCAGTGGTGTCTTTGTAATAAATAAAAAGGTGGTGGAGTAATATCAATATTGATAATAATAATAATAATATATAATAAAATATCTTGTTAATCACTGTTTTTCACGCCAGCGGTTTAAGCAAAAATGATTGCATGTTGAGAACTGACAGCGGCTATGGGGTGTCGGGCAGAGCAGATGGTGTTGTTGCTCAAGGGCCCAGAGTGTGGCAAATGAGGGTGGAGGCAGGTGTGGGTTCTTCACCTTTCCCCCACATTTTGATGTTGTCTGTATCGGGAGTTGAACCAGCTATCTTTGGATCATGTCCACCTTCTCTAACCTCTGTGCCACCACTCAAACTGTTTTGGTCAATCCATTATGCTAATTGTTGGAGCCTAAATGCAGTTTATAATGGTTAATGAGATTCATTTAAAATGATAAATATTTACCGTAGTTTATTTTTGTAAAGATGAAATGATTGAAATGTAAGATTTTTTTAAAAGAGATTTTGAGTTGTATTATTTTCCAGTAGCAGTGTAAAATTAGGTGTTTTGATGATTACCTGTGTTGGGGTGTGGGTGTGGTTTATTGTCTGTCAGGTGGAGCAGAGTGGAGCCACACAGTTTTTTGACCTCTGCCTCTAGTTCCTTTTATTTTGTACAAGTTTTTGATTTTTGCAAAAAGAAGTAAAGTGTTCGACTTCACAAGGACTCTGTTGAAATTTTAGACATGGTGCTAAAGAAGAGAAGACAGACCTATTTCAAAACTACATTTTCTGTCAAAAAATTTAGAGAAAGTGGTTTTGAATCAACTTAAGAGGTTTTTAACTGCTAACAGCATTGGTGGAAAATTCCAGTCAAGTTTTAAATCAGGCCACAGCACAGAAACAGCCCTTTTAAGAGTTTTTAATGACTTTTTAACTGTTGATGCAGGAAGATCTGCTGTTTTAGTGCTTTTAGACCTTTCTGCTGCCTTTGATACTGTGGACCACAACATCTTCTTGTCACGACTGGAACACGTGGTTGGTATCAAAGGTACAGTTTTATCCTGGTTTAGATCGTATCTGACTGACAGGAGTTTTTCTGTTCACTTAGGGAAATGTTCTTCATCTCCAGCTCCTTTGATCTGTGGAGTCCCTCAAGGGTCTATTTTAGGTCCACTGCTTTTTAATTTGTACACGTTGCCTTTGGGGTCCATTTTTAGAAAACACAACATTCCTTTTCACTGCTTTGCTGATGATACACAGTTATATCTTCCAATTGAGTCAGACAGGGTGACTCCACTCGATCCACTCTTGGACTGTCTGAATGACATTAAAATCTGGTTAAAACTTAATTTTCTAAATCTAAATTAAAAGAAAACGGAAGTCATCAGCTTTGGTAAATGTAACACCCTTAATGTTCTTGGCCCCTTGGCTTCATACAGCCACTCCAATGTCAAAATAAACAGATAAATTCAGTTGTTAAATCCAGTTTCTTCCAGCTAAGACTCATTGCCAAGGTGAAGTCTTGTCTCTCTTTCAGAGACCTTGAAAAGGTGATTCATGCTTTTATTACCTCTCGTTTGGACTATTGTAATTCACTGTATGTTGGTTTAGACAAATCATCTTTGCATCGTTTACAATCTGTCCAGAACGCAGCAGCTCGTCTTTTAACTTCAACTAAAAATATGAACACATAACCCCTGTCCTGGCTTCCCTTCACTGGCTCCCTGTCCACTATCGGATTGATTTTAAGATTTTATTGCTTGTTTTTAAAATCTTAAAAGGTCTGGCCCCGTCATATTTATGTGATCTTATTAATATCTACACTCCTGTAAGAGCACTCCGGTCTACCAACCAGTTTCTCTTAGATGTCCCCAGATCCAGAATGAAATCCAGAGGTGATCGGGCTTTTGCGGTTGCTGCTCCAAAGCTGTGGAACAGTTTACCTGAGAATCTAAAGACCGCTCAGGCAGTTGAGACTTTTAAATCTTTGCTCAAGACTCATCTGTTTCACTTGGCATTTGATCCTCACAGAGTCTGAGAACAAATTTTGAGCTGATTTTATTGTTGTTGTGTATTTACTGTTAACTTTATTATGTTTCAGTGGCACTAGATGCATCTTACTCTGTTATTTTTATTATTATTATTATTAACTGTACAGCACTTTGGTCGGCTTCGGTGGTTTTTATGTGCTATATAAATAAAATTGACATTGACCTCAGAGAGTCAAGTCAGTACTGATCTCATGTCATGTCACAACATCTCTTCAGAGCTGTTTGTGCTCGAAATATGTTTTGGGAACATTTCTCAGCTCTCACCACACAAAAATCTAGCCCAGTATGTGCAGCACGCAGAGAGTTACAGCCATTTTGTGTTTCTAATAATGGTGATCAGATGGAGCAGCATCTTAATCTGGATTGACCAAGTTCAAACTTGAATCTTCTAGTACAAAGTACTTCCATGAGTACTTTCTGAGAGTGACATTTAAATCAGACTATGAGAAATGTGGCTAACAGACAGACAAATGTGACTCAAGTGTTAAAACCAAGCACTTCTCACACGTGCACTTGCAGTATGTGAAGAGGATGACTCTCAGCTACTACCACACAAACTTTGAGCCCATGATCTGTAAAACAGAGTTATAGATATGCGTGTTTGCTAAAGGCAGCCATCTTGAACCGGGTTAACTCCAAAAGTTATGAAGTTGTAGACATCCCGTCTTTTCTGATAGTTTTATTAAAACCCGTTCAGTGTTTCAGGAGATATTTTGCTAACAGACACAGACACAGTGATGCTTCTTCACCTGCAGTGGGAACTCCGCGCAACAGCCGCGAGGCGCGCGGGTCCTCTCCGTCCAATCAGCGGCGGCTCCGCGCACTCGCGCTCCTGCCATTGGTTGGAGATGGAGGAGGAACGCACGCGCTCCTGGAGGAGACGTCGTGAACTCCTGCTCCTCTCTCCGCCGCGCAGTGAAAGACGACGCACCAGGTGGGAGCAGCTCGAAGAGACACCACAGACTTTATGGATTCAACTGGTCCCCTTAAAGAGTTCCCATAAGAGGAGAGGGTTAGGGTTAGGGTTAGGGTTAGGGTTAAGGTTAGGGTTAGAGGAGTAAGAGGAGTCAGAGCGCGTTCCCCTGCATCTCCTGAGTGGATTTACGCACGGCGCGCTTCTCTGGACACAGGAAAAGTTCTCCAACTCTTCTTGCGCGCGCAGGAACGCGCACACAGAACCTTTTTTTACACAAATTAACAGCTGCTGGCGCAAACTTGTAGCTCATGGAGCAACTTGGAAGCATTTTTTTTGTGCTCGGACAATAAAACCCCACTCCTCCTGGAGAGATTTTCTGGATGGATTAGAGTCAAAGTGGACTTCACCACCAGAGGAGGCACATCCGGCGGAAGATTTATGCCTTGGGGGATGGCAGCAGCCACCTCGGCTCCGTACCTCTCCAGCAGCAGGGTCCTGTCCGCTCCCTTCGTGACCTCTGACCGGAGAGGCGCTGCTGGCATGCAGCCGGGGGGCCCCGTGTCGGGGGGCTACAGGGTGGACCCCCCCATCAAGATGGTCCAGAGCGACTTCATGCACTCCGCCATGGTGGCGAGCAACGGCGGCCACGTGCTGAGCCACCAGTGGGTGACGTCACTGCCGCACGCCGCCGCCGCGGCAGCTGCGGCCGCAGCGGCTGCAGAGTCCGGGGCTCCGTGGCCCCCCAGCGGCCCCCAGCACCAAGAGGTGAAGAGAAACACAAACAGGGGGGACCTGCACTCCGGCTCAGCTCTGCACCACAGGTCCGCACATCTGGGAGCGCATCAGACGCACGCGGGAAGTTGGGGAGGCACCTCTGCCGCGCACATCACCGAGGGGGGGCAGCAGCAGCAGCAGCAGCAGCAGCAGCAGTCTCTGGTTTATTCTCAGCCCGGGGGGTTCACAGTCAACGGCATGTTGAGCGCACACACCGGACAGAGCCTCATGCACGCGGGGCTGGTGCGCGGGGAGTCCCCTGAACTGGATCATCACCATCATCAGCACCAACACCACGGGCACCATCACGGAGTGGGCCACGACTCCCAGTCAGACGAGGACACCCCCACCTCTGATGACCTGGAGCACTTCGCCAAACAGTTCAAGCAGAGGCGCATCAAGCTCGGTTTCACGCAGGCCGACGTGGGCCTGGCCTTGGGCACCCTGTACGGCAACGTGTTCTCCCAGACCACCATCTGCAGGTTCGAGGCTCTGCAGCTGAGCTTCAAGAACATGTGCAAGCTGAAGCCTCTGCTCAACAAGTGGCTGGAGGAGGCTGACTCCACCACCGGGAGCCCCAGCAGCATGGATAAGATCTCCACCATGCAGGGGAGGAAGAGGAAGAAGCGCACGTCCATCGAGGTGAGCGTGAAGGGCGCGCTGGAGAGCCACTTCCTGAAGAGCCCCAAGCCGTCCGCGCAGGAGATCACCTCCCTGGCGGACTCCCTGCAGCTGGAGAAGGAGGTGGTGCGGGTGTGGTTCTGCAACCGCAGGCAGAAGGAGAAGCGCATGACGCCGCCGGGACTCCCGCGCACCCCCGAGGACACGTACTCTCAGGTGGGAGGCATGGACACCCCCTCCCCCTCCATGGAGTGTAAGAGGATGTACGACACGTGAACACAATCAGATGTGATGGGGCGAGGAAGACCTCAAAACATGGAGGGTCCCGTTTTTATTTTAGACAAATGTTTTCCTGATCAGAACTCCTGCTGATCAGAACTCCTGCTGATCAGAACTCCTGCTGATCAGAACTCCTGCTGATCAGAACTCCTGCTGATCAGTTTTAGATGATCCAGACTGGGACTATCGACTTTTGCACCTGCAAGCCTCTTTGGGCATTTTGTCTTCACAACCTCTGAAACTAATGAGTCAACTGATGATGACTTTAAATAAGAACAATTATTGAAACTTGTTTGTTAAGAAATGACAAGTTCAGAAGACAACTCCATTCCAGTTGAGCCCAGATGTTCAGCAACACCTGTCTGCACTGTAAACACGTTCCTGTGTGATGCTGCAGAACTTCATGTCTCTTGTTCTGGACTGGAGCTGAAGCCTGAACATGTTTTTCATCCTTAGCAATAATTCATGCATTTCCCTTCAGATGTGTTTCTTATATTTTGTGTTGTGTGTCAGTGGATTCATGCTGTGGCACAAGTCATGGTCAAGAAACGATTT
>JBBPBX010014029.1:0-10571 GCA_038048925.1 Garcialebias charrua | reverse complement strand
TTTTGGAACATTTGTCCCTTCACCTCTTCTGAATGAAAACTTCTCTGATATCAAACTCATAAATCTCACAATATGACACTTTTTGTGTCTTTTAATGATTACATGAGTCAAAGCACAGAAAACGGTTGACCAGTGAAGCCACTGCCACGATCGTACGAGCAGCTCTTAACATTTTGGATTCCCTCAGAGCGGCAGGATGAACGTGGAGGTGTAATATATGCCTGCAGGATTGCAGTGTGATCCCCTCAAAGCTTAGCGATGCATAGATGGGCGATAAGGCTGGAATTGGGGGATAAAAAGACATTTAAAGGGGTTTTGTCGTCACACAGCGCTTGCTGTCTTCACTGAATATCAATGCAGGGATGTGAAGAGACAAGCTCAACACCCAACCCCCTCAGATGAAATTAAAAAAAAGCACAATTCATGTCAGGAAATGACATCATTCATTATTAAATTATGGTTTCCTGCATTTCTGAGCTGTGGAATGATTGCAGCTCCACACCGAGGATGTTATTACCTCCTTCCAGTTGTAACTACTAATATAATTGCTCTTAATTGCTCCTATAAAGCCCTGTTCAGAGCTACTTATCATGAAGCAATTACTGCAAGCTTAATCCCTGCTTTACTGCTCGTTGTTTGTGTCTTACAGTTGGGACACAGACACACTCCTGCAGCAAATCCTTCCACGACAGAGAAAACTCACGACTGTTTCCACAGCAGTTTGAACATTATGCTCTCCCCCTCTCTGCTCTGAGTTAATAATTCTTACAGCAGAGAGATTGGTTAACCACTAACACTGATTAACACTCTGTGCAACCCATGACTCCTACCTGCAATCAGAAGCTGTGGGACACATGAATAAATCATTTCAAATGTTGGTTTTTAAGTGCAGTCTGAATGTTTTCACTACCAGTTGAACACAGCTCGGTCACTATTATCTCCTCTCATCTGAATATTCTGATGTGAATGTTTCACTTTGCCTGTGTTGTCTTTTTTATGATTGATGGAGTAGCTGTACCAAAGTCTCCCAGTCAGGAAGGAATTAAAGCAAACATCTGTGGAACAACGGGCAGAGAAATGAATTGTCTTCCCAGCAAAGCTTGTTGTGTGGCTGCTGCTGCTGAACGTGACAAGCATGCATGTGCCAGACCGCTGGAGTGGAACTGGTTTGATGGGCATGTTCAGCACATGGGCACGATGCCAATTTAGACAAGCCTTCAAAAGAATACCATCCTGCATGCTAAGTGTGTGAATGTGAAAAAAATATATCTGATGTTCCAAAAAAATAAAAAAGATATCTTAACACATCTGTCAGTGCTGCAGAAATAATGATCCCTTCATTTTTATTTATTTTTTTCAAAGAAGTTTTGTAAAGGTTAGGCTTATTAATGTAAATATTATCAATATATCATAAGAATGTCAGTCTGAGCACATTTAAATTAAAAACTGAAGTAAATGAAAACATGAACCTAAAATGAATAGTTTCATCAACCACAAATCACTGGGAGATCAATGCTGCCATCTCCTGGACAGAATGAGTATTACATGTTGGTTTTTTGACACCAGTTTCTTCTTACACATTTATTAGCAGTCTGCAGTTTGCAGGCAATGCAGCAAAGCTCAGGAAACTTTTGATCACCTAGTTTCTGGGTGTCCTGAGTTAACCAATGTCCATAGAGGCTGTTGCATACCTGCACTGGAACATGTCTGGAGCGCAACATCAAAAAGACAAATGGTATGACCACGAGCCCTAAAGTGTAGTAGATAACACTATGACATCATCATCCTCTGAGACATGCCTATCCAAATGGGTACAGAAAATTGTGCTAATATGCCAGACACTGTCATCAAAACCAAAAAAGATTAAGTCTGTTTCCTTATAGATTTGTCTACTCCAGAGGTGTCAAACTCAAGGCCCAGGGGCCAAATGTGGCCCTCGTTGACATCTTATCTGGCCCCCAAGATGTTATTTTAAATGCAAAATACTTTTATCACTTTAATTTTTTTTCAGCAATCTTTGGTTATGATGTCAAAAGCGCAACAGAGAACATCAAATGAGACCAATCAAACTCTTGTTGAGGAACCTGCAACCAAGAAAACATGCTGGATATCTAACTTGAGTTAATGTAGATTCTGAAACCGGCCCTTAGTCTGAAAAGTGTTTTAATTTTGGCTCCATTTTGTAAGTGGGTTTTACACCCCTGGTCTACTCCATCAGAAAGTCCAAAAACATGTCTGTTTTGTTTCCTCAAATGATTGGGATGTCTGGTATACAAATATATATGGTAGTGACCATCTTGGGTTTTGAACAGCAACCCAACTTTTGACAGTGACCTGCTAAAGCCTAGATGCAGACACACAACAACATGTAAGTTAGTACCTCACTTATTTTTCAAGTTATTCAGTTTACAAAATAGACATATTTGCAGGGAACAGGGGGAAATAAAATGTGTTTCCAATAAAAGAGCAGTGATCACCTATGACTGACATATTCAGCATCACTTCACTGAACCATCCATCCATTATCTTTAGCCACTTCTTTCTTTTTCAGGTTGTGGGGGTCACTGGTGCCCATGTCCGGCAGCTATCACTATGTGGGAGGTGGGGGACACCCTGGACAGATCTCCAGTCCATCACGGGAACAAACGAGACAAACTATTCACTCTCTCACTCACACCTAGGGACAATGTAGAGTCACCAATCAGCCTAACATGCATGTTTTTAGTCTGTGGGAGGAAACCGGAGTACCCGGAGAAAACCCTCATCATGCAAACTCCACCCAGAAAGGTCCCCGGACCGGGATTTGAACCGGCGTAACCTGCTCACTGAGAAGCAGCAGCTCTATCAAATGTGCCACTGTGCTGCCCTAACTATTTTAAAAATATGATTAATAACCATCATTCAATCTGAACACCACAAAAGAAAATTACACACTTGTCAAAACAGTTGCAGACGAAGCTGAAATGCCTTCCTTGCTGTAATTAACTGGTCAGAGCATCCAGCCCCACCAGAAACACCTGACGAAGTCTTTACAATGACTCAATAAATCTTTCAAACGAGTCATGCACGATGGATCAGTGGTTAGCACTGTTGCCTCACAGCAAGAAGGTCCTGGGTTCAATCCCAGGTTGGACCTGGGGTCTGTCTGTGAGGAGTTTGTATGTTCTTCTCGTGCTTGCATGGGTTTCCTCCGGGTACTCCGGTTTCCTCCCACAGATCAAAAACATGCATGTGAGGCTTCCTTCAGGCCTCCCTTGCAAAATAGATCTCAATGGGATTTGCCTAGTTAATTAAAGGTTAATAAATAAAGGAAAAAGACTAAAGACGTTTCACAGTGTGTGCTCAGATTTTTTTTTTTTTTTACATATGCATGCAAAATCAAAAGTACAAAAGGAGCTGTGCATGTCTGGAATAAGATAAATGGAAATGGTAAATAGACAGCACCATTCTAAGACACTCAAAGCTCTTTACAACACAGTCTGTGACCTCATTGACCCATTCATACAGCACTCTATACTAGATCTATACGGAGAATAATCAGAGCTTCACATTCATAAACTGATGGGACACACAAAGAGGGGTTCAGTGTCTTGTCCAGGGACACTTCAACATGTGACATGCTGGTGGAATTGAACCCCCAACTCTTGCAATGGAGGACAACTGCGCTAACCACTCAGCCACAGTCGGCCTAAGCGTGGAATGAATGTGTGTGTGTAATTTAAAAAATGTCTTAAGTCTTAACCGTATATTATTGTCTTTTTCTTTGTTGTTGTTTAAATGTAATTAGTTCAGTCATTTTGCTCATTTTTCGGAATACAAAACTTATAAACTTTTGGTTTTTTAATTATTATTATTAATTGTGTCTGACAAAATGCTGAAAAATGTTTTCCTAGTTTTATTACTGATGTAAAAATCAGACAAACATTTACAAACATTCATAAGTTTATGTTATCCTAATGCTTGTTCAGTATTGTTGTCCATGTCACACACAGTCATTGTAATTATACAGTTATGGGATGCATTTCACATCCAGTATGACATTTTCTGAGCAGCAATTTGCGTAGGACTGTTGTAATTTGCTAAGGATGAACGTCCTAATGATGAGCATCATGATGTTGGTGGTTTTTCAGCCTCACTGCTCCTTTAAATCAAAGACCACCTGCTCCTCTGGCGTCAGCATCCCCCACAGGCAGTACGATGGAGATCAATACGACACTGAAAATGTTCCAAGTGGTTTATTTCAGCAAATCCTCAGCATGAAAAGAAGGGAAGACTCAGTTACTGAGCTGACTGCTCCACAAAGTCCCTTTTAAAAAATGGGTACCAGGTGTGACAGGCAAGGTAAGTGTATTTTGCAATGTATTGTTTTATGTATTTATGTATTTGGTTTGTTTTCTTAATCAGTGCTTTTATTAAATCTTCTGTGATTTTTTTTAGTTGTGATGCATTGGTTCTAGATGGATGCAGACAGGTTTAGAGAGCTACTGGTGATGTAAAGAGTAAAACAAGAGAAAAAAAGGCATTCGTGAGTGAATATGAGAACGTTCTGTTCAGTCTGAACGATGACAGGAATTTGTACAAAATGTGCCAAAATCTCTGTGAAAACAAGGATAATAAGAAGTTCACGTTCTCCTTGAACCTACTCTTTATATATTTTTAACAATTCTGCACTATAACGATGTTTGCATCAGATCCAGATTTACTGACCACACCTGAAAAATGTGTCCTGAAATGACTCTGTCAGACAGCGACGCTTGTCTGGTTCTTGTTTGACAACGACTTTTCTAAACGTTTTCATAGACACGTTAAACCAAACGGATCAAATCCTTCGCGGAACGTTAGCTCACATTGTGAAAGAAGACAGAAAGACGTTTTGTCTGAGACAAATGCAAAGGCAGATTGCTTGTTGCCATGGAACTGCTGACCCTGTTTCCATGGCAACAGCCAGCATCACTCTTGAGTGACTAAAACCGGGGCTTGTGTTGTAGAATGTGGCTACAGTCACGGTAGCGATCAGTGCATAAATGGTAAGAACTGGTTTTATATAAGCCCTGTTTACATTGACAGGAGGTAAGTTTTCTATGAAACTGGGCTCCTCAAAGAGCTTTACAACACATCTGTGCCCTCGTTTACCTCCACACACACATTCATGCAGCACTCTGCATCTCTACAAAGCTGATCGGAATAAATCAGTCTGTAGAGTCTAATCAGTGCTTTGAATCATATTCATACACCGATGGGATACACATCGGCAGCACTGAGGGGTTCACTGTCTTACACAGAGACACTTCGACATGTGACAATAGTAGAACAACTTCTTCTCCTTGGAAGACGACAGCTCTGACCGCTGAGCTGCAGCATGCCCCCAAACGTGTCTGTGCATTCAGACTTGGTCTCACAGAGACATTTATCAGAATAGAACAGTTGTTGTACTGTGGAGACAAAACGAAACATGTCAGATTAAGTTAGAAGTCATTAACCCTCAGGACCTTCTAAAAAAGCTAAGCCTGGTCCTCTGGACAATCAAAAAACAAAACAAAACAAAGCAAAAAAATTGTAGAAAAGTTTCGTCTTTCGTCCGAAAGACTTCCTCAGTCTGAGGTGCTGTGTTCAGCTCAGTCTTATAAATAGCACCCTCTCACAGTGGATCAACCAGTTGGCTGATGACAGCCGAAACCAGCTGCTCACATGATCAAGGAGGACCATCAGCCTAACGATGGATCGTTAGCACCCTGATGGTTGTTTGCTATTCACAGAGGGCTGAGTGATACTAGCAATAACAGCATTGTATGTTTGAATTTCCAGAGGACCAGACTTAAGGCTGGTTTATACTTCTTGTCGCACGTCTTTTACCCCCCGTTGAGTTAACAAAAGTTGTGCAACTTCCGTCTGCACTCCCGCTGCGATCCCCCGGTGACAGCTGTCTTGTACATGGCCACCAGTAAGAACTCCGAGACGCGGTGGATGCGGCTCGCAGCGTGTGATTGGTTCAAAGTTTGTGGGCGTTTTTGCTTTGACATGGATAGTTTTGAAGAGAAACTCGTCTGTGCGCGCACGCGCACACGCAAACCATGAGCACACACGCAAACCCCAACACACACACACACACCAATACATATATATTTATATATATATATTTACGAACACGCGCGCGCATACAGGAACTAAAGCATGCGCGTGTAAAGTTGACAAAATGAAGAGGATCGCGCATGCGCACAGCTTTTAAAACAAAGAAAACTCCGCTGTTATGCGTAAAAATGCGCGTTTAAAGCGAGCGGAGACCCTCGCCGATGTATGCAGTGGGAGGGAAGAGGGAGGGATTTATTATAATGTATCCCCCACGTCTTTCCAAGTGTAAACACTCATGCGGTCGGTAACACACACGCAATTACGTCATCACTGGGTTCACTCAACTGGGGGTAAAAGACGTGCGACAAGAAGTATAAACCAGCCTTTAGCTTTTTTAGATTTTTTCTACCTGGATTATTGAGCATGCATCAGGGTCCTCTGGACCTTTTTTCTACAACTTTGAAGACTGAATGTGAGTTCTAAAAGTGACCCTGTTTGCATTAAACATAACCTTGTACCATCTAGAGAAGTAATGACTAATGGTCGAATGGTAATCAGTCAAGAAATCAATGTGTTTTGTTTTATTACATCGCTATCATTACATTATCTTATACCATATTGCATCATACCTATCAAGAAATTGTCAGAGTTGTAGCAACTAGGGAATTAAGTTGAGTCACACAGTGAAGATCTGGGAGAGAGTTGTGGAAGCTCGACTTCGGTGAGAGGTGACTGTGAGCAGCAGTATGGTTTCATGCCAAGAAAGAGCACCACAGATGCCATCTTTGCTTTGAGAATGCTGATGGAGAAGTACAGAGAGGGTCAGAAAGAACTCCATTGTGTGTTTGTGGATTTAGAAAAAGCATATGACAGGGTGCCAAGAGAGGAGGTGTGGTATTGCATGAGGAAATCTGGAGTGGCAGAAAAGTATGTTAGACTGGTACAGGACATGTATGAGGACAGCAGGACAGTGGTGAGATGTGCTGTAGGAGTGACAGATAGCTTCAAGGTGGAGGTGGGATTGCATCAAGGATCGGCTCTGAGCCCCTTCTTGTTTGCTCTGGTGATGGACCGACTAACAGATGAGGTCAGGCAGGAATCCCCATGGACTATGATGTTTGCAGATGACATTGTGATCTGTGGTGAGAACAGGGAACAGGTGGAAGAGAACTTGGAGAGGTGGAGGTATGCACTTGAAAAAAGAGGAATGTGTAGGGGTTCTGGGTTTTGTCCTGTCTTTTTCTGTTTCCTCGTGTTTTCATTCATCCCTCAGTGCTCCTCCTTCTGTTCTGCCCTTGTCTCACCTGTGTTCAGTGTTAATCACCGCAGGTGCCGGTTGTTTGTCCTAATCAGCATGTGTATATATTCAGCTCCTTTGTGTCTTGTCACTTGTCTCTGGATTGTCCTTCAATGGTGTCGTGTTCTGCCTCCTGTCCTGTCCAGCCTTAGTGAGTAAGCTACCCTGTCAGCATTTTGATTTTGTTTTTGTAAATACATTTATGTTCAACTCTTTATTCCAAGTCTGGTGTCATCTTGGACCTGTGGCAGAGCTCAACTTAGCTGGCTGATAAACAAACACCACTTATCAGGACTATGGATGGGGGGGCTCTGAACTGTGTGCTTCAACCTCCTCTAAAACTCAGTGCCTCCACTGGCGCACCAACCTAAGAGATGCGAATGTGCCAAGGGTTGCACCGCTCACCTGGTGGCCGTGCTGGGACCCCCACCCCCTACACTCCACACGCCTATGTATTGTGTCTATTTATGTTTCTTTGCTGTAGTAGATTTTTTTAGGCCTCAAATCGTGCCCTGTCAAGGAAAGAGTGTGAGATATCTTTTTTACACCTATCTCCTTATGTTTCTTCTCTTTTTCTCATCTAAGCAATAATGTCAGTGCTTCTTAGAAGCTGCAGTCCCTATACACTTCTATCCATCTTAAGCACAGCTGTATGGGATGTAATTTCATTGTACTTCACTGTTTAAGGATAATTAAAGCATTCTGATTCTAATCTTCCTGCACATGGGTTCAACACATCAGTTGACAGATTGTGACAAAATCCGGAGACCATTCTGAACCAAGCAGGAAGATGATTACTTTTTTGAGTTTCTGGCCGAGAAGCAGATAGAAACGGGATAAAGAGAAGAAGGCACAGTTTCATTGAACCCTCCTGGCCATCAAACCTGGGTCCTCTGCTTCACCATCTCTTCTCCACTCACCACCTCATCCCACTGTTGCACCTCACTGTCCACCTCCTCCCCGAGGCCAGCACAGAGAGGGAAGAGTTTTGCAGGCGAGGGGTCAGCACAGCCCTCGCTTTTCAGAGGAGCGGTGGAAAATTTCACTGGGGGGAGAGAAACCATGCCCCTGCTCGCCAGATGGGCCCACTTCCAGAAGCAGAGCTGCTGGGTCCACTTGCCAAGGTCCTCATCCCTGGCACGCCTGTTGAGGTCCTCATCTGCCCGAGTCCAGGAGGGCAAAGATGCACGCCACTGCTGCCCATAGGATGGTTTCCAGGCCACCCCCCTATCTCCTGCCTCTTTGGTGATGGTCGCCAGACCACCTGCATGAGCATCGGGCCTCCTTTGGACGATCTCCTGACTGCCCACCTTGACTCTTGGGTTTGGGATTCTGTGCTCTTGGTTTTGTGTTTAGAAGTCACCCAGGTTATAGCCTGTTTTGTTTGTTTGTTTGTTTGTTTTTTGGTCCTCGTGTTCCTCTGTGTTCCCCTCGTCCGGATCCGTCATGTTTTTCCCACCTCCCACCTAAATTGGATGTAGCCTCGTCACTGGGATGTCAAGGGCCATCCCTTGAGTGGGGATACTGTAGGGTCCTGAGTTTTGTCCTGTCTTTCTCAGTTTCCTCGTGTTTTCATTCATCCCTCAGTGCTCCTCCTTCTGTTCTGCCCTTGTCTCACCTGTGTTCAGTGTTAATCACCGCAGGTGTCAATTGTTTGTCCTAATCAGTATGTGTAGATGTTCAGCTCCTTTGTGTCTTGTCACTTGTCTCTGGATTGTCCTTCAATGGTGTCGTGTTCTGCCTCCCGTCCTGTCCAGCCTGTAGAGTAAGATGCCCTGTCAGTGTTTTGATTTTTCTGTAAATAAATTTATATTAAACTCTTCATCCTTCTAGTCTGCTGTCATCTTCCTGCACGTGGGTTGAACACATCCGTTGATCTGGACAGAATGAAAGTCAGCCATAGTAAGACAGAGTACAGGTGTGTGAATGAGAGGGAGGAGGTGGAACAGTGAGGCTACAAGGGTCAGAGGTCACAAAGGTGCAGGACTTCAAATACTTGGAGTCCACTGCCCAGGAAAATGGGGAATGTGGTAAAGAGGTGAAGAAGAGAGTCCAGGCAGGATGGAGCGGATGGAGAAAAGTTTCAGGAGTGATTTGTGACAAAAAGGTGTCAGCAAAGGTCAAAGGAAAAGTTTACAAGACAGTGGTGAGACCAGCTATGTTGTATGGTCTGGAGACAGTGTCATTGACAAAAAGACAGGAGAAAGAACTGGAAGTAGCAGAAATGAAGATGCTGAGGTTCTCCTTAGGAGTGACAAGGATGGATAAGATCAGGAATGAGATCATCAGAGGTACAGCACATGTTGAACAACTGGGAGATAAAGTTAGGGAGGCCAGACTGAGATGGTTTGGACATGTCCAGAGGAGGGACAGTGGGTATATTGGTAGAAGGATGTTAGAAATGCAGCTGCCAGGAAAAAGACAAAGAGGAGATATATGGATGCAGTTAGAGAGGACATGAAGGTAGTTGGAGTGAGGACAGAGGATGCAGAGGACAGAGTGAGGTGGAGGAGGATGACTCGCTGTGGAGACCCCTGAAGAGGGAAAAACTGAAAGAAGAAGAAGAAGAAGAAATCTATCAAGAGATGGAGGGAACATGCCATTTACCATATGTTTTAGTTTGGAGTTGCTTCAGTGTTTAGATTCTCCGTGCGTACGTCTCTCTTAGGATTGTGCGTGCGCCAATTGCAACACTTTGTACCTCGGTGCAAAAATGTGCCAATAAAGATATATTCTATTCTATTCTTCTACTTGATTAAAGTTGAAGTGTCAACCAGGAGTGTTTCTCCTGAACTGAAAGCTGACAGCACTCTTAGCTGTAAGTGTGTGTGTGCTCATATTGATGTGTGAAACTCCACGGCTTGGCTGTTAATCATCAACCACCCCGAGCCAAGTTTAACAACATGACTCCGTCCATGTGTGGCCGTTACGCTCAATTATTTAACTCCTTCAGCACCACGCCAATGTCATTCCTCCCCTTATCTGGTTTACATTTACATTTATCATTATTTTATAGAAAACACCAGTTGGACTCCTCAGAAAAAAAAAACACTCAAAACAGGAGGAGTTCAAGGAGGAGTGTTTCAGGAGTGATTTGTGACAAAAAGGTGTCAGCAAAGGTCACAGGAAAAGTTTACAAGACAGTGGTGGCATTGACAAGAAGACAGGAGCTCCTTGAAACACTCATTATTTTCAGTGGATACAG
>JBBPBX010014028.1:0-40737 GCA_038048925.1 Garcialebias charrua | reverse complement strand
GAGAGCGAGAGAGCGAGAGAGAGAGAGAGAGAGAGAGAGAGAGAGAGAGAGAGAGAGAGAGAGAGAGTCTTTATTGTCATTTGCACCGCATGTGGTACATGTGATGAAAACGAGATTATGTACACGGGGTCCCAGTTACATCCAACAACAAATGCAAGAGAAAAACAGTAATAACATCTAGAATTAACTAAGAAAAACATCAACTATTAATACACTAAGCCTAATATAGTGGGAATAAACAGCGGCACGAACATGAGTTTGTATGAGCAGATGGTCACAGATGAACACAGATGAACACAGCAACAAGAAAACAGATCAGCATCAGTATGATGTGATATTTTGCAGTGTTTATTTTTATTTTATTTTTATTTATTCATGAGTCTAACAGCCTCAGGGTAGAAGCTGTTCCTCAGTCTAGTGGTTCTACACTTGATGCTCCTCAACCTCCGTCCTGAGGGGAGTGGGGCAAAGAGTGAGTGTGCTGGATGAGTGAGGTCTTTCATGATGCAGGTGGCTCTTTTCCTGCATCTAGAGGTGTAAATGTCTGTGATGGTGGGGAGACTGACTCCAACAGACTTCTGTGCAGCCTTCACCACTCTCTGTAGAGCTTTCCTCTCTTCAACTGTGCAGCCTCCATGCCACACGTTGATGCTGGAGCACAGGACGCTCTCCACTGCACACCTGTAGAACGAGGTGAGAACTGGGCTGCTCAGACCAGCACGTCTCAGCCGTCTGAGGAAGTAGAGTCTCTGATGACCTTTCTTGATCAGGCTGGTGGTGTTGTTGCTCCAGCTGAGATTATCATTCATGTGTACACCCAAGTATTTGTAGCTGGAGACCACTTCCACTGCAGACCCACCTATTTTCAGTGGGGCGTGGGTGTGTTTGTTCCTTCTGAAGTCCACAATCATCTCCTTTGTCTTCTTCACATTCATGTGAAGATTATTCTCTTTGCACCAGCTCTCCAGGTGTTCCACCTCCTGTCTGTAGCTGGACTCATCATTGTTTGTGATGCATCCCACCACCGCTGTATCATCTGCAAACTTAACAATATGACAGCCTGGAAGTGTGGCTGTACAATCATATGTGAGCAGAGTGAACAGAAGGGGGCTCAGCACACATCCTTGAGGAGAGCCAGTGCTGAGGGTTATGGTGGAGGAGGAGAAGTTGTGGATCTTCACGGACTGTGGTCTGTCTGTTAAGAAGTCTAGTACCCAGTTACAAATAGAGGGGCTTAGTCCAAGTGTAGATAGTTTGTCTATCAGAGTTTGGGGGATCATGGTGTTGAAGGCAGATGTGAAGTCCACAAAGAGCAGACGCACGTATGAGTCCTTCTGATCCAGGTGGGTGAGAGCAGTGTGGACCACGGAAGAAATGGCGTCCTCTGTTGATCGGTTCTCACGGTATGCATATTGATGAGGGTCCTCGTTGATGTTGACGGTTGCCTTGATGTGGGACATGACCAGTTTCTCAAAACATTTAGCGACTATCGGGGTGAGGGCCACTGGTCTATAGTCATTCAGACCAGTCACTGTGGAGCTCTTTGGGACTGGGATGATGGTCGCGGTCTTCAGGCAGGTGGGAACTGACTCCAGTGCAAGTGAGGTGGTGAAGATGTCAGCCAGCACCTCACAGAGCTGGTCCGCACATTCCTTCAGAACTTTCCCTGGGATGTTGTCTGGTCCGGTTGCTTTATGAGGATTAATCTTTCTGAGACTGCCTCTCACTTCTGCTGCGGTCACTCTGAGATGCTCTTCATCTGGTGATGAGGTGAGTCTGGTGCTAGCTGGTCTGTTTGGATCATCAAAACGTGCATAAAACTTATTGAGGGCATCAGGCAGAGATGGGTCCCTGGGGCATTGTTTGTTCTTGCCTTTGTAATCTGTTATGCATTTAATACCCTTCCACATGCTCCGTGGGTCTTGTGAGGTGAACTGTCCCTCGATCCTCTGTGCATACGTGGCCTTGGCCTTCTTAATGCCATCCTTCAGTTCTTTCCTGCTCTTTCTCAGCTCCTCTTTATCTCCTGACTTGAATGCAGTGTCCCTGGCTGCTAGCAAGGCGTGAACTTCTTTATTTAACCAGGGTTTCCGGTTCGGGTAGGATTTAACATATTTTTTTATGGATACATTTTCAGAGCATGTACTGATGTAGCCCAGGACTGAGGAAGCATAGAGTTCCATATCCACTGAACTTCCTTCAGTAGCTGCTTCTCTGAAAACAGACCAGTTTGTCTTCTCAAAACAGTCTCTCAACATGGGGGAACTATCTTGAGGCCAGATTCTTATCTCTCTTTGTTCCGGCTTGGAGCGCCTGAGTGGGGGTAGCTGTCTTGGTGCCAGGATCAGAGAGTCGTGATCGGAAGCTCCGAGCGGTGGGCGTGTCTTCGCCGTGTACGCCCCCTTTACATTTGTGTAGACTTGGTCCAGCGTTTTATCACCTCTCGTTGCTGTGAAGACGTTCTTATTGAAGGCTGGGAGAGAGACTTGAAGATCTACGTGATTGACATCTCCGCAAACAATAAAGAGCCCCTCAGGATATTTACACTGCAGCGAGGTGAGTAAGTCATGAATTTCTCCCTGGGCGTCATTAGCATTAGCATCGGGTGCTATGTAAATAGCTGTTATTAAAATCACAGCATGGTCGCGAGGAAGGTAATGCGGCCTACATCTTACTGTGATTAACTCGACGGCAGCTGAACAAAGCCTTTTAATCACGGAACAGTTCGTGCACCAGTCTTTGTGCACGTAAATACAAACACCGCCGCCTCGTGTTTTCCCCGTAGTCTCGGTGCACCGGTCCGTTCTGAAAAAGAGTCTATTATCCAACTCGTAAACAGAGTCTGGTGTATCCTCAGAGATCCACGTTTCCGTTAGGCAGAGCACGGAGCACCTTCTCATCTCCTCCGACGTGGTCACTCTCAAACGAAGTAGATCCATTTTGTTGTCCAGCGAGCGGACGTTAGACAGAAAAAGAGCCGGCATCGGGGGTCTACCGGTTTTAGCGTCTGCCCGCAGTCTCGTCATAATTCCTGCTCGGCAACCCCTCTTCTTTCCTCGTGAGCAACGCTTCCTTTTCTTTCCCCTGGAGCGCGTCTGCTTCCAGAAAGATGTCCTTAACAGCTCCAATCTTCCGAGCTCTGATTTGAGTTCGTTGCTGATTTCAGCTGTGCTCTGTGGTAAATCCGCTCCGATTCTTAACAGTTCAGTTCGGCTATAATTCACCCGCAAAAAACGCGCAGATTCTGGGATTCTGAGAGAGCTGAGTCGAAAGGCAAAGCTCTCAATTTACCGATCGATCTATGTTCCCACCCTCATCTATGGTCATGAGCTTTGGGTTGTGACCGAAAGAACGAGATCTCGGATACAAGCGGCTGAAATGAGTTTTCTCCGCAGGGTGTCTGGACTCTCCCTTAGAGATAGGGTGAGAAGCTCAGTCATCCGGGAGGGACTCGGAGTAGAGCCGCTGCTTCTCCACATCGAGAGGAGCCAGTTGAGGTGGCTCGGGCATCTGGTTAGGATGCCTCCTGGACGCCTCCCTGGGGAGGTGTTCCGGGCATGTCCCACCGGGAGGAGGCCCAGAGGAAGACCCAGGACACGCTGGAGGGACTATGTTTCTCGGCTGGCCTGGGAACGCCTTGGGATTCCCCCAGAGGAGCTGCTCCAAGTGGCTGGGGAGAGGGAAGTCTGGGCCTCCCTACTTAGGCTGCTACCCCCGCGACCCGACCCCGGATAAGCGGACGAAAATGGATGGATTTTTATTATGTCTTTTTTAACAATTTGAAGCGTATTCGTGCGACTTCCGGTGTTTCCGGAATGCATCCGTGTCAGCCATTTTAGGTCGGTCAAGTGAGGTACACCGGCACTCGGCAGGCTTTGGATGACTGTTTCTCCCATAAGAGGATGCCTCATACGGATAAATTAGCTGGAAACACTCGCTGAACTCTGTGGATGTCTCAGGCCTGGAGCAGCAGCCGCGATTGCTCCGCTGATCGCTCCCCACCGCGCCGCATGAAGCAACAGACAGCCAGCCAGCCGACTGGATTACGGTAGCAACGAGCTAACATTAGCCTCGAAGCTCCAGCCTCGTAGCTGCAGCAGACAGCCGGCTTTGTGCGATCAGAGGTTCCTGGAGCTCGGCTCGATGTCGGGATGGAAGCCGAAGATATCGGGGGACACCGAGCTAACTTGGAATAACAAAGCCTGGTTCAACTCTCATCTCTCTGATCGCACTCAATTCATCCAGCTTAAATCCTTCCGTTCCCAGTCTTCCCCTGTCTCCACGGGTGTCCCCCAAGGTTCTGTCCTTGGACCCCTCCTCTTCATCATTTACCTCCTTCCTCTAGGTCACATCTTCCGCAAATACGGCGTCCATTTCCATTGTTATGCTGATGACACACAGCTCTACCTGTCATCAAAACCTAACTCCATCCACCCACCCTCCATCCTCACCGACTGTCTCAATGAGCTAAATCACTGGTTTTCTAACAATTTCCTTCAACTAAACAGTAACAAAACAGAAATCATTCTTGTTGGTACCAAAAACTATTTCAAAATCAGAACATCTTCTCGTCCCCCTTAACAACTCTCTGCTATCCCCCTCCCCTCAGGTCAAGAGCCTCGGTGTCATCCTCGACACCACTCTCTCCTTCACTTCACACATCAACAATGTTACTCGGTCTGCCTATTTCCACCTCCGTAATATTAACCGTCTCCGTCCTTCTCTCACACCCCGCTCCACAGCCATCCTGGTGCACAGTCTTGTGACTTCCCGTATCGATTACTGCAACTCCCTTCTCTACGGCCTCCCCAACAAATCTCTCCACAAGTTACAGATGGTCCAGAACTCAGCTGCCCGTGTCATCACTCAAACCTCCTACTATAACCACATCACTCCTGTCCTGCAGCAGCTCCACTGGCTCCCAGTTAAATCACGCATCATCTTCAAAATTCTACTTCTCACGTTCAAAGCTATCCACAACCTTGCCCCTCCTTACCTCTCTGACCTCCTACAAATCTCCATCCCATCACGCTCTCTCAGATCCTCCTCTTCGCTACATCTCCATGTACCGTATTTTCTGGTGTATAGGTCGCACCGGTGTATAGGTCGCACCATCCAATTATCACCAATAGATTGGAAAAATCCCTAGATAGGTCGCACCGGTGTATAGGTCGCACCTACGTTTAGCTCTGCTGCAAATGTCTGTCACAGGAGCGCACAGCAAGGCTTTTAAGAAGATTAACACTTAAAAACAATTATTTGTTTGATAAAAATTATAGCAAATATGTGTCTGAGCTGAACTTTTCCTTAATAAATGAACGTAATTGTGAAATGAGCTGGATTTAAAAATTTATTTAGCCAAAAGTGATAACAAGCCATATATAGGTCGCACCTGTGTATAGGTCGCAGGCCTTGAAAAAACCATAAAAAGGTGCGACCTATACACCGGAAAATACGGTACCCTCTGCCCGCCTCTCCACCATGGGGAGCAGGGCCTTCACCTGCTCTGCCCCTCACCTCTGGAACGCTCTACCGCCAGACCTTCGAAACACCACCTCCCTTTCTCTGTTCAAGACAGCCCTGAAAACACATCTCTTTAGACTAGCTTATCATTAACTCTACTAAATGTATTTTTACCATTTTGCATTTTATTATCTTTATGTATTTTATATTTCAATTTGTCGCTGATAATGTTTGAACTGTATTGGTTTGTTAAGTGTCCTTGGGTGTCCTGAAAGGCACTTTTAAATAAAATGATTATTATTATTATTATAAAGCCGACAGCCTTTTTGGAGGTGCAGCTAAACCGGACTGCCCGTAGCTGCCGACTAGCCGCGGATTCGGCGGGGCTAATGCTAACAGGTGCAGCTAAAGGCGGCGCGCGCAGACGGCTTTCGGTAAGTTATTAAAATCTTTCTCTGGCTCCAAATGTATGAAGTTAACATTCTAACAGTCCTTCCTGTAAACAGTTTAAACTGCGTGGTGCTGAAGCAAGCTGCAAAGCTCGGACGTAACGCAGCGGAGCTAAGGCAGCGGAGCTAAGGCAGCGGAGCTAAAAGGCAAACAGACGACAGAAGCTGCTCAAAGTAAGAAATTAATTTTTTATATATATTATGCTCTTTTAAAATGTTCTAAAGTATTAGGATAGGCATTAACGCACATGTAGTGCATCAGTGGCAGCACGTGCGGTATATATACATATATACAGGTAGTCCCCGATTTACGAGATTTTCATCTTACGAGATAGTCGGAGGAACGGAACTCGCTCGTAAGTCGGGGATTACCTGTATTTTAAAGTCTAAACAGCTTTATTTCAATATGCACTTTGGGCTGGATCAGAATTTGTTTTGTTTTTCTCCCAAACTGTGGAAAAATACAATCTGAACATCTTGATAAAAATAAAGAAAAGAACAAACAATAATAAGGATGTTGCAATGTTTTTTGTTATGTCATCTTTATCTAGTAATAGTAGTGACCCAGATTTTGTAGTAAATCTTTCCTGTGATTCTGAGCAAACGTCTTTATGATGATCTTTAAATTGTTTTATTGAACACTGACTACTTTTTAACTAAATGTTAATCCAATCCTTGAACCAGAGCAAGGACAGATAAGTGTTGTTGTTTGTGTAGTCACCAAACACTAACTTATGACTCATAAATATTAAAATGGCTCCTTACTGAAGGACAGAGTTGAGTCTAAACATTAACAGACAACTTAAAGACTCCCAAGTTAAATCTGATCTTTGGGTGCTTTGTTGCCAGCAGCTGGGTCTTCCTGCCTATCTACACCCATTAGAAGTTAAATACAAAAACACAGACAACCAGAGGACCTGACTGAACTTTGTTGGATTTTTCTACCTGGATTATTGAGCATGATTCATGACAAAAACAATGTTTTGTGTACGTTTCAGCAGATTAGTAATACCTGTATTCAGTGTACCGAGCTCGAAGTGTTGTTGTTTGTGTAGTCACCAAACACTAACTTATGACTCATAAATATTAAAATGGCTCCTTACTGAAGGACAGAGTTGAGTCTAAACATTAACAGACAACTTAAAGACTCCCAAGTTAAATCTGATCTTTGGGTGCTTTGTTGCCAGCAGCTGGGTCTTCCTGCCTATCTACACCCATTAGAAGTTAAATACAAAAACACAGACAACCAGAGGACCTGACTGAACTTTGTTGGATTTTTCTACCTGGATTATTGAGCATGATTCATGACAAAAACAATGTTTTGTGTACGTTTCAGCAGATTAGTAATACCTGTATTCAGTGTACCGCGTCGAGCTCGGTGGTTCTTACCTCCAGCTTTGATGAGTGGCAGGAAGTGAGTCAGCATGTCTTTGGTGGCAAAGAAGTTTGTCTTGAGGGTCACCTCGGCCTGGACAGCGAAAGGAGCCGTGTCTGCGACTAAAGAGAGCATCAACATGATGTAGAGTCATCGACTGCTGGGAATGAACACAACTTTAAACCAGTTTTATTTAGTTTAGCCAAGTTAACCAGTCCAGAAGATAATCATGTCCTTTTCACTGTGACTGTGTTAATTTGTCTGTAGCATTAGTAAAATATCTCAGGAACCAGGATTCTAATGAAGCTAAAAGATACACCTACAGCTAATACAGGAGTCAAAAGCCATTCAATATGGCCTCCATAGCCAACCAACCTTAGTAAAACACTAAAATGTCTATAACTCAAGTCAGTTTTACAGAATAACCTAATTCAAAATGGCTGCCAAAGTTAATAGAGCTTAGCCAACACAAAACTGTGCACAAGGTAGTTGTTTACAATTATTTAGCTACAATTGGCGTGGCAGTAGCCAAGTCATTCCCAACCCGTACGTCAAGAGCTAACGGATCACACAAGAGCAGATGAGAAGGCCGATAACGTGCTGTAGATGTTTTTACTAAAAACACAAACACCCTCATCTCTCATCATATGATGATCTTGTTTAAAACTTTATCTAACAATCTGTTGAGCTGAGGGGTTTAAAAAAGTGAGCAATAGTTTTTGAGAGGAGTGTTTTTCAGGCCTTGAACTGAACAGGGAATGTAAGTAAACCTACATGTTTTTGATGCAAGACATCCCAGTGTGTACGAGTCACACTGTGGAGATGAACAGGGAGGTTTTATTTTTTCTTGTCTGAAGCAAGGCGTGACAGATCCCGGTGAGTGGAGGGATCAGTTATATCCACCCACCAATGGTGGAGCCAAGGGGTGGCCAATGGTGGCCTCGGCTCCCATAGATTAATATTTGGCCACCCCAATTATTTAAGGAAACTATACATTTAAAACTATAAAAACTAGAAAGCATTGTTTCCTCAAATGATTGGGGCAGCCAGTTAGGGTTAAGGGAAGATGGTGATGATGGTGGGGGCCATCTTGGATTTTGACGTGCAACCCAATTTTATATTGAGACCTTTTTTTTTTACCTGTACATGCAGCCACACACCAAAACAAAAGTCATCACGTTCCTTATTTTTCAAGTGATCATGCTCAAAACACAGTCAGATATTTATCGCAGCAGCCATCTTGGATTTTGACCTCGCAATCCAAATTTTGGAAGAAACCTTTCTTCACCTAGACGTACCCACACCAAAATGGAAGTTACTTATTTTTAGAGTTGTCATGCTCACATCACACACAGACAGACTGATGACCAGCCGGAGGGTTTTTCCAATTCAACCTCTCTGCTTTGTGACGGATGACAATTAAAGGCCTAGCATGGTCCAAATTTAAATTAACATTCTGCACAGTCTCACTCAACACAGACACACCAGCAAAATCATCATGTGCTCTGATCCTTTCTGTGGCTGGTGGTAAAACAGAGCAGCAGTGCCAGAGGCGTGTTACATGTTCTCTCCTCGGCTCTGCACAGCATGGCACCAGTTAAAGGCCTCCCCTCTGTCGGTATCCAGCCCACTCAGCTTGGTTCGTGGTTCCAACTAGGGCTGAATGATTTTGGAAAACATTGTAATTGCAATTTTATTTTTCTTAATATTGCGATTTAATATGTGATTATTTTTCAATATCTTCTTCTCATGTATTCTTCAACGAACACAAGCAATAAATCTGTTGCAGTTGTAAAAAGCTCCACTGCAACTGTTTCTGCATTTTTTTCCATAGCTCCAGGATAGCAACGTGGCTAAAGTGTGTGCGAGAGCATTCTGTACCACTTATCCATTGTGTTTACTCAAGCTGTAAACCCAGACTTGGTCACTGTATTAATGGGCATCATGTCTTTCACTATGAACTCCGTTCTTGCTCGAGTAATTTCCATGTGCAGTTTCAGATTATGTTCATATAGAGTAATACCTTGGAACAGTTCAGTCAGTGATCACTGTCGACTGCTATTTTGCTTACTTGAAGATGAATCACTGGTCGTTGGCATTCTAGCCATGCAACTACTGTATCGTAAATGGCTTTGTGGTGGTTTTTTATGTGTTGATAAAGATTTGTGGTGTTACCTCGAGAGGTAGCAACAGCAGCCAAGCAGGTTCTGCGCAATACATGTCGCTGCGCAGCGTCTTCTTTATAGACAAAATAATTCCAAACAACGGACGTGTTGCCGCTCTTTGGTACCAAACTTTCAGATGTGTCAGCTTCTGTCGAGCCTGACGCCACTATGCAACTGGTTAAAGAGCAGCGTTGACTTCTCCCACTCGCTGCTCTGCTTTGCGTTGCTCACTCGCACGTGATATAATAACCAGATCACGTGACCAATCAAATTGCAGCCTTTGCGATAAGAAAATCTGAAAGTTATACACCATAACTCATGTTCCCTGAAGGAAGGGAACGAGGTGCAACACTATTGCTATGGGAAATTGTGCCCCCGCGCGATTACCTGAAGGAATACAATCACGCCTTAACGGCAAGGGGCGTCAGCATCACCCTAGAGACCCCGCCCTCTGGGTACTTAAGATGCGGACGCCCATCCTACTTTCTCCAAAATGCACCTCACCGAGCTTCAGCATTGAAAAGGGCCAACTGTGTTGCACCTCGTTCCCTTCCTTCAGGGAACATGAGTTATGGTGCATAACTTTCAGTTCCCTTATCAGTCAGTCACTCGGTGCAACACTATTGCTATGGGAATGTAATTCATTCACGCCCTTGAAATGCTCAGTAAAAAGCATGCTTGTGTGAACGTCTGCCTTTATACATTAGGCATCACTTGGCCGCTCTCTACTGTGTGTTAGGTCCCGTTTACACGGACACTGTGTGGGGGAAACGGAACTTTTGGGTATGTTAATTAGGTTGACAGTTTTGCGTTGACATGGACGAATTCTGTGGATACGACTCTCTCCCCTTCCACCCCCCGTCCTCATGACTTTACTGTAGTTACCATGCTGGGCCATTAGATGGCGCTGTGATTTTTGAAAGCTTCACTACTGCGCATGAGTGCTGCCTGAGGTAAACAGAGCAGACGAGGCAGCCGGTTTTCCTCTCTGGCTAAAAGTTCAGCTACTACAAGTTGTTGTCAACAAGTTAACAACAAGTTAAAGCTGGAATTTGGATAAGAGTCAACAGATTTGACACCAAGTGGGACCGCTTCATCTAACAAGCTGCACACCAGTTGCTGACTGGACCGGAACCGCGTCAACATGTCTGACTTTAGTCCGTGAGAATCAGCTGATTTCCAGCAGCGCTACAAGGTAAACAATGTTCTTAATAATGTTTCCTTGTGTTTAGTTCGATCACAGAACAACCAACTGAGGTTTTATTTTTATTTTTTTCCTGCGAGGTCGAAGCTGTTCCACGAAGCGGACCGGCGGTTCGGATCTGGGTCCAGTGTCCACCAGGATGAAAACAACAGAGTCCAGTTCATTAAAGTTCGGTTAACGTGTTTTTAAAAGTGTTCAATTTAATTCTCAGTGTTTGTGACATGAGTTTGTGGTGTTGAATAAACAAATAAATTAAAAATCAACCTGGTGTCTTCATTTTCAGCAGCATGTTAGGCATGACGTAACGAGTCCAGATAGCTTCATTTAGCTCAGATAAATTTAAATATCTCCCACGCTAACATAAATACTGTTTATTATTGTTAAACTGTTAATATATAGCACATTTAGTATGTTATAGTGCAGCGTGACACGTGAAATGTCCGACTGCCTCGTTAACAGACAACTGGATCCAGGCAGCTGGCTCTCTTCCAACACAGATGCAGGTAAGGTGTAGAATAATTAAATATGAGAATCAAAATATATTCCATCAGCTGTAGTTCAGAAAGTGGTGCGTGTGTCCACTGTCCAGTCCACCGCCATTGTTAAAATGCCGGCTGTCTGCGCGTGCGTGCTGCGTGCATGTGTTCAAACAAAAGCTCCGCGGGAGATGTTTACATTATCAACGCAGCGAAAAACTTCCACCTTGAGAGCTGGATCAGAAAAGTATCGGAGTCAAAGAGGGGGGCCAGCAGCGTCGTGTAGGCGATAAGCAAAGTCGCAAAGAGAAAGTAGCGGTTACACTCAAAATACGCGCCGTGTAAACTGGCCCTTAGAGAGGACAGCCTGAGTGACGTCACACGCAGTAACGTCCAAACTGTAATGCTTTGCAAACGTGTTCGTTGAGCTCCAGTTCGCAGCTGCACAGATGTCTGCAACTGGTACACCCTTGAACAGTGACCACGAGGTGGCCAAGCCGCGAGTAGAGTGGGCACGTACCCCAGAGGGCACCTGTCGACCTTTGCTACTGTACGCCCTCTTATTGGCCTCAGTCACCCAGTGTGAGAGGCATTGCTTTGACAGGGCCCTGCCAGTAGCTGGGGCTGCAAAACACACAAACAGTTAGTTTGTTCTCCTCCAATCAGCTGTTTTCTCAATACAAGCATTTAAGGCCCTAACAGGGCAGAGTGCTCTCAGTCTTTCCTGTTCCTCAGTGAGGACAGGAGCAGGAGGAAATGAGGAGAGTTCAAAGTCCAAACTTCTGGGATTCAGAGTCAGGACCTTTGGGACATATGTAGGGTTAGGCCTTAAGGCCGAGATACACTTGAGCGTCCTCAGGTACGCCACTCTACGCGCGCATTTTGTACGCATGTGTTTTGCTGCTATACTTCAGAAACTATCAGCTTTCAAACGCTCGCGTTCTCCTTGTTGTAATATGAGCAGCTGCGCACGGAGGGGACTCAACTGAGCTCGCTGATTGGTCACTTGCTGACACGCCTACTGAAATGATTGACAGCTTTCAGTCAGCTCATGTAGCTCGCTGAAGACCGCGGCGGTGTTCTGATACGGTGTTTCTACTATATATGTTATAAAAAGTTCTCTCAGAAATAAAAATAATAACAGGGAGTGCTTTTCCTGCAGCACACAGCCCACCAGGGATATTTAAAACATCGCGCACCCAGGTAGGACCTGAATTCATTCATTTCATTCATGGAGTGAACGGAGGAAGAAGTGATTACTTGACTTTAGGCAAAAAAACAAAAGAAAAGGCCCGATCAGCGATAAAGAAGGGGAATTTATTTCATTTGTGTAACATACAAAACAGTCCGGCGCCGGGGAAGTTTATGGTCAGACACCGCGTGCGCGGACGTAAAAAAAAAAGCTTTGCGCGTATGTGCCCTGAGGGGCTACGCTTTTGCCTTGGCGTACGTACGTTGCGTATAGGCGCATCGTGAGGACGCTCAAGTGTATCTCGGCCTTTAGGGTGAGCTTTGACCAGTCAGGGGCAAACCTGGTACACATTGGGTGCACAGACAAAGCATGGATGTCGTCCACACGTTTCGCCGAGCAAAGAACCAGGAGCAAAGCGGTCTTATTTTTCATTCAACCTTTATTTAGTCAGGTAAATCTTATTGAGCCTTGTGGGCTCATTTACGAAAGCGACCTGCTAAAACTAAAGAACGATGAACAGCAATGGTAGAATTTCCTTAAACAATAAACAATAGAAAACAAAAGAGAGAAAAAACAAAAGAGAGAAATACATTTTTTTTATTTTTTTTTAACAAAGTATCAAAAAACTAGCAAAACATTATAAGGTAGATGTATAAAATCAAAGACAGGAACATATCTGCATTGGTTTTTGCCAGGATTCCAACAGATTCTGAAAACCATTTAGAGAAGTCAAGGTCGAGAGCTTCAGATCTTTTTGTAAGATATTCCATGAAGCAGGAGCAGAGTAGGAGAAGGCCCTTTTTCCAAGTTCAGTCCTCACTGACGGAACACTGCAGGTAATCATGTCCTGAGAGCGCACACTGTAGCTGCACTCACGCAAAGACATGTAGGAGGAGATGTATGAGGGCAGCAGACCAAGAAGTGATTTAAAGATGAAAATGTACCAGTGGAAGAGTCTGCGTGAGGTTAATGATGTCCAGTTAACCAGTGAATACAGGGTGCAGTGGTGGGTACGATAATCACAGCCAGTTATGAATCTTAGTGCACCATGATAGACAACATCCAGGCTGTGGTAGCTCGGTGGTCTGTGGTTGTGTCAGGAATAGGGATGTCCCGAGCCGATCACATGATCGGAAATCGGTCCCGATCACGTGATTTCAGACTCGACTTGAATCGGGCGTTACACACCGATCAGGGATCGGATATATATGTGTATATTTATTCTAAACACAAACGGGAATATTATATTAACTGTATGTTGTGTTACAGAGTCAAATTGTCTCGGAACAAAACATGCACAATATTTTTGCAGCAGTGCCTGCCGTAAAGCAGTGACTGTCGTAAAAAAGAAGCGGAACGCGGCATTAACTTGAAGTGGAGGCAGCGATGTCTGTCGTGTGGAGATATTTTAAAGTGGATGACAAAGATATTGCGTTTGCAAACTGTGAGATATGTAAAGTTCGTATTTCAAGAGGAGGTAAGGAAAAGGCTGCATTTAACACAACAAACCTGATTAGGCACATCAGAAACAAACACCCGACACAATACACAGAGTTTAACCAGACAACCCAGCCGAAGACGAGCCAGCTCACGCTGCAAGAGACTTTATAATTTATATTTATCTCATAAAGAAAAACATACACTTCCTTCTGTGAAGCCACAGGAGGAGAGTTAAGGAGTGCTGTTCAGAAAAGCATGTTACTAGCCTTATTTTATAAAACTGACACTTTAAGTTTCTTATTTGTTTACATGCCTGCTCAGTATTTTAAGTTGAGCTGCTTATTTTAAATTAGACATTTTTATTTCATACTGTTGCACTAAACTTCATTGTGAAGAATTTATTTCTTATTACTTGATTGTTCAAGCTACCTCACAGCCTTATTTTATAAAACTGACACTTTAAGTTTATTTGTTTACATGCCTGCTGAGTATTTTAAGTTGAGCTGCTTATTTTAAATTAGACATTTTTATTTCATACTGTTGCACTAAACTTCAATGTGAAGATTTTTTTTTTTAAATCTTATTACTTGATTGTTCAATCTACCTCACAGAAGTACTCTGTTAAATGTTAAGGTAAATAAAATAAAAATTAAGGGACATCTGGATCGGTTTCTTTTCTTCTTCTTCATTTTAAAAATGTATTTTAGAAGTATCGGATCGGGACTCGATATCGGCCAATACTCAAATTAAAGGACTCGGACTCAGAAAAACCTGATCGGGACATCCCTAGTCAGGAAGGGCATCCGGCGTAAAACACACGTCCTGAGCTGCGCAGGCGTTGTTGCGGTTTCTTGGGCTTGTTTTGAAAGTAACTTCGCTTGTTTGGGCTTGTTATTTGTTCTTTATTATTTGTCTAGAGCAGGGGTCTGCAACCTTTTCGATCCAAAGAGCCATTTCTGCTCCTTTGTTCACTAAATTAAACGTGACCGGAGCCACAACACCTGCTGCAACTGGGATTTTCAACTGGTGGCCCACGGACCACTTTAAGTTTGTTGGAGGACGTTTTTCTGGCCAGCAGGAGTGACTTTATAAAACTAAAAATTTCTAATGATTTTTAACATTTACTGCTATTTTTACATTTTAAGATAAAATAAAAGACAAGATTCTTGTAAAGAAGGAAAAATTTATATAGTTTTGCCCAGTTTCTAAAAACTAAAACGATAAACTATGCAGGCCTATGTGATTTATTTTTTTAACTGTAGAAAAATTAGGTATCCTACTTAAAAGAAATAAAGCATAAAGTGAAAGTATGTTTTACTCCTTGTAATGTAGGAAAACTTCTAAAACTAACCCTTCCAGTTGTTATAAGAACCAATAAAATTCAGTTTTATGTCAGTTTTGGTCAAAGCTTGAAAGAGCCGCTGCAGAGGGACCAAAGAGCCGCATGTGGCTCCTGAGCCGCAGGTTGCAGACCCCTGATCTAGAGTGACAAGACCACATTAAAATGAGCTCCAATAAGTGGAGGAAATATGGGAAAAATATAATAAAGAATGGGAGAAAGAGCACACACTTAAAGCATGATTCAGGATAGAGATTAAAGAAAGTTTTTTGTTGACTTAGCTTACTATGAGTTTGCTGTTTAATTTTTATTTTATTTTTTAATTTGTACGCATCCTTTATGATTGTCTGTTGTTGTCGTTGTCCACTGTTGTCATCACTCTTAGTTTAAAATTCAGGTCTCTCTGGTAAATGAGTCCCAGAGGCTTAATGGGATTAATTTGTATAAATATGCCAAATGTATTTTTATTTTTTAGAGTGGATATGTTCTTCAAAGTCTTTAGCATAATTTTGCTATATGTAATGCCATAATAACTGTATGTTTATACTGTTTAAAAACGGCCCTTGTTTTACACAATGGGGTGGGTTGCCAGTTGGGCTTGTTTTCATGGGGCTGGTCGCTTGTTTCTGTCGCGATATACTGGCAGATAGAGACAAAGCCGAAAGCGCGCAGTTTTAAGAGCAGAGGAGAGCCAAACATTTCAGCCGCGCTCAGTTTTATTTATTTATTTTTCGGTGGAGGTGAGACTAGCGTGACTCGTGAGCCGTGCGCTCAGTGTGTGTGTGTGGAGCCGCGCACAGCTGGAGCCGAGCAGAGGAGACACATTTCAGCAACGCGTTCAGTTTTTTTTTTTCCCATCCGTGGGGATGAGAAACGTGAGCCGTGCGCGTGTTTGTGTGGTGGGTGGGGGGTGTCAGCTGAGTGTTCAGCATGAGGCTGCTTTTATGTTTTCAGCTAATGCACCTGCAGTGGGAGCTGCTAGTTTAGCATTACATCAGCAGCCGACAGGTGTTTGGAGCGTTGGGTAGGCGGGGCGCTCGGTTCTGTTGAGGGGGCGGGGCGCCCCGCCTATATAATGGTAGGGGAAACACTGATATATATATATATATATATATATATATAATATATAATATATATATATATATATATATATCTGCGTACGGCCTGTACGCCACTCTACGCACGCGTTCTGTGCACGTGCGTTCACAAGCACAGCTCTGCGTTCGTTCACGCGTTAAAGCTCGCGTTATCGCTCCAAATTCTTGATGTCATTTGAGCAACAGCAGGGCGGCACATTTACCTACGAGACAAATTGAAGTCGCTGATTGGTCATTTGCTGACACGCCTACTGAATTGATTGACAGGTCGAGTGGGGGAAAAAAGGCACTTCACACAGCTTCTGCCGCAGCGGTATTCTGTGTTTATATGTTAATAACATACCTGCAAACTCAGAAGGGATGAAAAAGGTGACAAACGTTGCGTTTTGCTAACAATGCGCTGCTCCGAGTCAACAGATGCATTTAAAAACTTAAGACTTATCTCTTCAGACAGGCTTTTGGTTAATTTTGTACATTGATTTTAGAGTTTGTTATGTTTTACCTTTTTGTATAGTACCGTACTTCTGTGATTTTATGAATTTATTTTTCCTTTTGTAAAGCACTTTGTGACTCTCATGTCTGTGAAATGTGCTATATAAATAAAATTTACCTACTTACTAACAGTAAAAACTAATTTCTTACATTTTTGCCCGAAATTTTTGAAAAGTAGATGCCATTTCCTGCATTCTGGTGTATTTTAACAAGTTGTTAAACATCTATGTTTACCTACATGTAAACACTTGATTCAATAACTATTTTAGAGACATCTAACAAAATAAAGTCAGGTCCTGTGGACAGATTAAAAAATTGTTGAAATTATTATTGATCATGCATCAGGATATTTTAGAGACACCTCATTCAACTAGTTCATATAGACATCATCCTGTTTTTAAACTCATTCCTGTGGCTAAGATAATGAAATTAATGTGACAATTTGTCACAGTGACTTTAGGGGTGAAATTGACTTTTGTTAATTTGTATTTAGTTTTATTTGTAACACAACATGCCATTTTATTAAACAATGGTGACTCTCAACTGCACATGCTCTTTCTCCTCTACAGCATAAGGAAACATTTGCTCTTTAACGACTTTTGGCTTTAGGAAAAAATAACATATCCCAATAATATAATTAGGACATACACAAAAAAGATGGCGTCAAAAAATAAAAAGAGACGTTCAATACAGAGCAGAGACACTGACATTATGTTTTCTCACTTTGAAACAGAACAAATGTGGTTTAATGTAGAGACTTACTGCTGATGTTCCTTCATTCACACCGTGGTGAAGTTATTTTACGACTCGGTCATGTTTACATTAGCGTGGTTCTCTCGTGTCGTCACTTTTCTGCATGTCGCGCAGTATTTTTTATTTTTTTTATGAAGCGTGGAGCTCCCACACTTTAAAGGACTTGGTCGAACAATTTTCTCTGCGTCTGTCATTTGTAAAATTGTCTTAATTTTCTTTGAAAACACAGCGTCTAATCCGCTTCCTCCTTCTCCCTCGCAACTCGCGCTGCTGCGGAGAGTTTATTTTTTTTACTTTATTCAGTTCAAAGATTTCGCTGTCGTCCCGCCCACCATCGTCTGTCTTGAGACTGTGATTGGCTAAATCTCGCGCTCCAACAAAGATGTTATATTGTCGACAAGATGCCTTACTGTGTCTTGAAATCCAGTCAGTGAGAAATGATGCATTTAACTGTCACGGGTCTGCCCTACACTGCCCCCCCCCCAAAAAAAACTCATCGGATCTACACGAATCACGTAAATGATATATTTTGCTTTGAAAATCGGCGAATTTCGACGAAAGGTGACTAGTTTGCAGGTATGTAATAAAAAGTTCTAAAAAATAAAATAAAAACAGGGAGCGCTGGTCCAGCACACCAGAACACCAGGAAATATTTAGAACCTCGCGCAGCCACGTTGGACATGAGTTTAATTCGCTCGTGACAAATTCATTCATTTCCTCATCATTTCAGTCATGGAGTCAGCGGAGGAGGAAGCGATCACTTGACTTTTGGACAAAAAAAAAGTCCAGATCAGGGATGAAGAAGGGGAATTTAATACATTTGTGTCAACAGTCTGGCACCGGGCAGTTTATTGTGAGACAACGCGCTCGCGTAAAATTTGAGCTTGGCGCAAACGTGCCCTGCAGGGGTACGCTTGTGCCTCTGCGTACGTACGGCGTAGAGCGGCGTACGGCCGAACGCAGAGCTATATCTCGGCCTTTACTCTACAGCACAGAGCAAAAACACACATTCAACATACAAAATGAGACTTAATTGGCCAAAACCCTAGTTTGATTTCAAGATTCTTCCTGCTACTGCCTTTACTTCATTTCTACAGCAGCTTTCAGCTTGAACTCTGACAAACCAACTGTTCTCTAAATAAAACAATGCTACTGCGCATTAATGTGGAAAAAGTGTAAAACAAAATCAGTCTTTTAGCACTAAGGGTTTAGTGTTAGGGAGCTGAATAATTAAAACCTTGAAAAATAAGCCAATTAAACTGATCATTTAAAAAAAGCATCCTCACCTGTCCAAGTGCCCGTGACTCCATGGCTTCATCCCACAGCTTCTTGTTTTGTTTGTCGCTCTTGATTAGTGTTTTCTGCTCCGGTGTAAGCTCGTACGCCTCCACTTTGACTTTCTTAGGAGACTTGATTGGTGAGCTCTTGGAAGATTCTGAGAAAAAGAAAAAAGAAATCATAGTTATTCTTTGACAAAATTAAATATGTTGCTTTGCAGTTTTATATAAAAAGAATTTTTAAAGGGGTAATTTTACTGAAGTTCATCCATCCATTTTCTTCCGCTTATCCGGGGTCAGGTCGCGGGGGTAGCAGCCTAAGTAGGTAGGCCCAGACTTCCCTCTCCCCAGCCACTTGGAGCAGCTCCTCTGGGGGAATCCCAAGGCGTTCCCAGGCCAGCCGAGAAACATAGTCCCTCCAGCGTGTCCTGGGTCTTCCTCTGGGTCTCCTCCCGGTGGGACATGCCCGGAACACCTCACCAGGGAGGCGTCCAGGAGGCATCCTAACCAGATGCCCGAGCCACCTCAACTGGCTCCTCTCGATGTGGAGAAGCAGCGGCTCTACTCCGAGTCCCTCCCGGATGACTGAGCTTCTCACCCTATCTCTAAGGGAGAGTCCAGACACCCTGCGGAGAAAACTCATTTCAGCCGCTTGTATCCGAGATCTCGTTCTTTCGGTCATAACCCAGAGCTCATGACCATAGATGAGGGTGGGAACGTAGATCGATCGGTAAATTGAGAGCTTTGCCTTTTGACTCAGCTCTCTCTTCACCACGACAGACCGGTACAGCGCCCGCTTCACTGCGGACGCTGCACCTATCCGCCTATCGATCTCACGCTCCAGTTTTCCCTCATTCGTGAACAAGATCCCGAGATACTTAAACTCCTCCACTTGGGGCAGGACCTCCTCCCCGACCCGGAGAGGGCATGCTACCCTTTTCCGGCTCAAGACCATGGCCTCGGATTTGGAGGAACTGATCCTCATCCCGGCCGCATCACACTCGGCTGCAAACCGCTCCAGTGAAAGTTGTAAATCACGAACTGATGAAGCCAATAGGACCACATCATCTGCAAAAAACAGAGAAGCGATTCTAAGGCCACCAAAACGGATCCTCTCAACATCTTGTAAATATATAAAAAATACTGCGCGACAAATAAAATGTATTATTATTATTATTATCTTGGCTGCGCCTAGAAATTCTGTCCATAAAAGTTATGAACAGAATCGGTGACAAAGGGCAACCTTGGCGGAGTCCAACTCTCACCGGAAACGAGCCTGACTTACTGCCAGCGATGCGGACCATGCTCTGACACCGGTCGTACAGGGACCTAACAGCCCATATCAAAGGGCCTGGTACCCCATACTCCCGGAGTACCCCCCACAGAACCCCCCGAGGGACGCGGTCGAATGCCTTCTCCAAGTCCACAAAGCACATGTAAACTGGTTGGGCAAACTCCCACGCACCCTCCAGGACCCTGCTGAGGGTGTAGAGCTGGTCTAGTGTTCCACGACCAGGACGAAAACCACACTGCTCCTCCTGAATCCGAGGTTCGACTATCCGACGGACCCTCCTCTCCAGAACCCCTGAATAGACCTTACCAGGGAGGCTTAAGAGTGTGATCCCCCTATAGTTGGAACACACCCTACGGTCCCCCTTTTTGAATAGGGGAACCACCACCCCAGTCTGCCAATCCAAGGGAACTGCCCCCGATGTCCACGCGATATTGCAGAGTCGCGTAAGCCAACACAACCCCACAACATCCAGAGCCCTAAGGAACTCAGGACGAATCTCATCCACCCCCGGAGCCCTGCCACCGCGGAGCTTTTTAACCACCTCGGTGACCTCAGCTCCAGAGATTGGAGAGCCCGACCCAAAGTCCCCAGGCTCCGCTTCCTCAGTGGAAGACGTGCCAGTAGGATTGAGGAGGTCTTCGAAGTATTCCGCCCACCGACTCACAACATCCCGAGTTGAGGTCAACAGCACGCCATCCCCACCATAAATGGTGTTGGTCGCGTACCGCTTTCCCCCCCTGAGACGCCGGATGGTGGACCAGAATCGCCTCGAAGCCGTACGGAAGTCATTCTCCATGGCCTCTCCGAACTCCTCCCACGCCCGAGTTTTTGCCTCAGCAACCACCCGAGCCGCATGCCGCTTGGACTGCCGGTACCTATCTGCTGCTTCCGGGGTCCCACAGGCCAAAAAGGCCCAATAGGACTCCTTCTTCAGCTTGACAGCATCCCTCACCGCCGGTGTCCACCACCGGGTTCGAGGGTTGCCACCACGACAGGCACCAACAACCTTGCGGCCACAACTCCGATAAGCTACCTCGACAATAGAGGCGCGGAACATGGCCCACTCGGGCTCAATGTCCCCCGCCTCCCTCGGAACGTGTTCAAAGCTCTCCCGGAGGTGGGAGTTAAAGCTCCGTCTTACGGGAGACTCTGCCAGACGTTCCCAGCAGACCCTCACAATACGTTTGGGTCTGCCAGGTCTGACCGGCATCCTCCCCCACCATCGGAGCCAACTCATCACCAGGTAGTGGTCAGTTGACAGCTCCGCCCCTCTCTTCACCCGAGTGTCCAAGACATGCGGCCGCAGATCAGATGAGACGACAACAAAGTCGATCATCGAGCTGCGACCTAGGGTGTCCTGGTGCCAAGAGCACATATGGACACCCTTATGCCTGAACATGGTGTTTGTTATGGACAATCCATGACGAGCACAGAAGTCCAACAACAGAACACCACTTGGGTTCAGATCAGGAGGGCCGTTCCTCCCAACCACACCCCTCCAGGTCTCACTGTCATTGCCCACGTGAGCGTGAAGTGAAGTTACTTTATTTAATAAAGTATTCAGTCTCCAAGTATAAAAATCATCCTTTTGTTATTTAGATTGAAAAAGTCTGGACAAAATAAAGATCAACAAAATCCACCACATAAACTAAAGTGCAGGTGCAGTTTCCAAAATAACTACCGGTAAATAAAATGAAGCTTAAAGCTGCACTATGTAACTTTGTAGTGCAGTCTGTAACTTTTCTAACAATATATTTTTAACATATTTCTTCACTCTGTCACTATCTACTGACAGACTGATGTTAGACAAAGTAATCTCTGAAAAAAACTATAGTCCCCTTGCTTCTCTATCAGCATTTATAAAAACACTAAAAACACAGAGTGACCCGCCGTTAACCAGCCAATAAAAACAGAGTTTGTAACCAGCCAATAAAAACAGAGCTTGAATTTGAATCAGCCAATAAAAACAGAGCTTGAATTTGAATTTCAGCAGAGCAAGGGGGGCAGAGCCATATATGGCTCTGAGGGGGAGGGATCAGAATGCTTTGCCTGTTGAAAATATTTCTAAGTTCTGTGCTCTATAGAAAGTTACACATAGCACCTTTAAAGTCCATCACCCACAGTGACAGTAACAATTCACCATATTGGACAATTACTGTAGTAGAATATGATGTCTATTTTCATTTTTGCATTTGGGCCAGGCGAGTGTAAAAAAAACAAAAAAAACAACGTAGTTCCGGATGAATCCGGAAACCCAGCCGAAGATTGACAAAGTGTGAAGTGATGTCAATACAGGATCCCCCCTCAGAAGGCAGGAGTGAGATCGCCATGGAGGTTTATGAGAGTGAGAGTTAAAACTGCAGTAAATGCGTGATCTCTAAATATTTCCTGGTTCAGTTGTGTGTACAGCTGGACCAGCGCTCTGTTTTTATTTAGAACTTTTTAATAAGATATAACACTGCTGCGGTTAAAACCGTCGCTGCTCTCACTCGCTCCTCTGCCCATGAGCCTCAAAGGAGCCAGCTGCACGTCTTCTCCTCGGCTCCGCTGGTCACCTTTGAAGTTCCTTCGTGGTGCCGACTCAGGTGCTCCCGACCTGTCACTGAATTGATTGAAGTCACGGGGAGAGAATAAATGGCCGATGCCGGCAGCTTCATGAGGAAATTAATGTTTTTGTCGCGGGCGAATTAAATAGTGTCCTATACGTGGATGCGCAATCTCTAAATATTTCCTGGTGGAGTTGTGGGTTCAGGACCAGCGCTCGTGTTTTTATTTATTTTTCAGAACTTTTTAATATAACACCGCTGCGGTTAAAGCTGCGGTTGGGCAGCACGGTGGCACAACTGGTAGAGCTGCTGCCTCTCAGCGAGAAGGTTGCCGGTTCAAATCCCGGTCCGGGGCCTTTCTGGGTGGAGTTTGCATGTTCTCCCCGTGCATGCGTGGGTTTCCTCCGGGTACTCCGGTTTCCTCCCACAGACCAAAAAACATGCTTGTTAGGCTGATTGGTGACTCTAAATTGACCCTAGGTGTGAGTGTGAGAGTGGATGGTTGTTTGGTGTGAGTGAGACAGGTCCCTCTTGTAAATGAGTCCCCGTGACTCAACGAGGCTAGCCTGTATAAATAAAGGTTGAATGAATGAAAAAAAGCTGTTGCTGCTCTCACTCGCTCCTCTGCCCATGAGCCTCAGAGGAGCCAGCCGCGCGTCTTCTCCCCGGCTCCACGTTCCGCTGGTCACCTTTGAAGTTCCTTCGTGGTGCCGACTCAGGTCTCAGCCTTGCGAGGTCAGTGGAGCTCTGAGCGCGCGTGCTCACAGCTCCACTGCGGCTGCCTTTTAATAGCCTATATGGCACGGGGGGCGTGACGTACTTCCGGCAAAATGCAACACCCACCCGCCACTTCCGGTTCCCATCCACCTCCGTTGTTGCTAGCGTTAGCTCCTAGGAGCCTACCATGACAACGACCCGAAACGGGAAGCGGCCGCGCGCTACCGGCACTACAAGTGAGTACCGTTGTGTCCGCCCACCGGTGGGAACAGCTGTTCCGCGGGGGGGTTTCGGCGAACATTTATCGCGGCTATCCGTAGGGGGAACGTCGCCATAATTTTATATGGTTTTATATGTGTATAGAGTTGTTATTGGTGTGTATGCTGATGTTTTATTAATTGTATTTGGTCATTTATGTTCGTGTCTTTCCCGCTACCCGGAAGTGCGCCGTCTGTGTAATGACTGCGGAGGTGCTGGAACGGAAGTCCGTGGCATATAGGCTATTCTGTACTCCCGACCCGTCACTGAATTGATTGAAGTCACGAGGAGAGAATAAAAAGCCGATGCTGGCAGCTTCATGAGGAAATTAATGAATTTGTCGCCAGCGAGCGAATTAAATAGTCCTACGTGGATGCGCGATCTCTAAAGGAGACCAAATATTGGTTTTATAAATTTTTATGGCATGTCTGTGGGCTATCCAGACCATGTTCATTCAATTTAATGCACAAAATAATTATTAGAAAATAAAATATCCCCTTTCTACCATAGTTGTGCCTTTTCTCACTTCCGATCTGAACAGGCTGTTTATGATAAGGCCACGCCCTTCAAAAATCTGTTGACATTAACTCCGCCCTTCAAAGGGGACCCTGAGTCAGACCCAGAGGCAGACGCCATTTTGGGCAGGGCAAATGAGGCGCTGACGCGTCGCGTAGGCCGCTGAGAAACATCCATAAGTTCACCCTCCATGTTAAAAACTCTTCGTTGACTCTTCGAAAACAAGCAATAAGGCTGCAGAGTAACACACTGGCTGCTAACTGCTATACACGCTCTCTCTAGCGGGGACCGCTTTTTTCACGGACCACATCCGGCGCGGACCGGATATGGTCCGCGAGCAGTCGTCCGGTTGATTTAAGAGCCCGTAAATAAGTTTTTTCGTTGATAGATAATTAGTTATTAGCGGTACTGCATTTTAACAACAACGAAACATCGAACTCTAGTAGCCATTGTGCTGACATGAACTCAGGAAAAACAACTGTGACGTCTTTTATACTGAAGTGGGTGGAGCATCACCAAGGGTTGCTAGGTGAGGAGCTGGACACAAGGTGGTGGTGGTGGTGTCCTGCAGCTTGACATTTATATCACTGAAAAATAAATATACTTAGAGTAAATATACCACTGGGTGCATTTTTTTGGCCGTAGGACTGTTTTTTTAAAAGAAGTAAATAACCAAAGTGGAGTTAAAAAAACATTAAAAAGTGAATTTTGGATCTGTGGCGCTCTCTAAATATTTCCTGGTGCAGTTGTGTGTACAGCTGGACCAGCGCTGTTTTAGGGGTGCACCGATTTCAATTTTCTGGCCGATCACCGATTTTTAAAAAGTCTGACCTGCCGATTCCGATTTTCAGGTGTTAAAGGTCAAAATGCACCCTAAATTTTCATGATTTTCCGAACTTTGCGGAGGCAGATGTGATCGGTGGATAAAATCGGCTCCTCATTTAAAGATCGGCCGATCACCGATCTCCCCAAATTAAGGAAATCGGGGCCGATTTATCGGTGCATCCCTACTTTTTAATATAATACCGCTGCAATAATGAAGCTACGTTGATGCATGCTTGTTATAACTCTGCATGCAGGCGGATACTGCAGTGACGTCAATGCCCTTATATGGAGAGGGGCAGATCTTCCCGGAGCTGCGGCTAAAATCTGCTATAAATCATGAAATAACACATTTAACGTTATTTCTCTACAATATAAATGAACGCTCCTGTTTTATTTTTAAATAAACTAATAAATATTAATGGCGATGCAATTTGAAAACATGGTGGGTCATGTCCTTTAAGATCTGCTGAGCATAATGCCGGGTACCCACCAGACGCGTCGAAATGCTCCTGCCGCCCCTTTTTGGCCGCTTGTCACTTTCACACAAGCCACTGAAGACGCGTCTGATGACGCGCCCTGGGAGGAGGCAGAGGAGGGGTGTCTGGCTCCTTTTCCAGTTGTTGCATGTTGTTTCTTGGCAGATGAAATCAGCTGTACGTGAGCCACGTTACTACTTGAGTGGGTTTTCTATGAGCCGAACTGCAGCTCCAAAAGTCTTTGTTGAGATTAAAACGTTTTTTATGTTTGGGGTGATCGTACGCTCGAGCGGACAGCAGCAACTGTTTAAAATGCCAAGTTTCTTACCGGAGGCTTGTTCCTTCATGGAGGCTCGATGGGGTAAGTTTAAAAAGTAAAAAAAAAAGTCAAGTTTTCGTTGCGTCATCACATAGCAGAGTCTCTCCCGATTGGTTGCTGCGACGCGTCGAGCGTTGAAAGTTCAATTGGCTGCTCGACGTGTAGGTTGCTTCGGAAGCGCGCGTGCGCAGAAAGGTACTGCAGCGTGCTGCCGCGCCGCTTCAAACACTCAAAACGTGCCGCTTCCCGATTTGACGCGCCTCGACGCGTCTCCACAGACTTTCAATGTAAACCGGCCGCTTCCGCTGGCCGAAACGCGTCTGGTGGGTACCCGGCATTAATGTAACATACAATAAAATATATGTTGTCTTTAAATGAGCTATAACTTCCAGAACTTGTGACAAGGTGATCAGCTGATCCTGAAGCTTGTGGTGTTTCATCCGTTCCTGCAGGAATGAGCCATTCCTCTGACTGATCTGTCTTTGATCACCTGCCTCTTGGTCCGTGGACCGACGGTGGAACTCAAGAGACAGTTGGGCTATGCGTGTTTGTACCGGCAGTTTAGAGCGAGGGAGACATAGCCCGCACCGGCAGCCCAGAGCGGGGTGGGGGGAGGCAAGACAGTTGAGCTGTCTGTCAGTTTAGAGCTGGGTGAAGAGACAGCTGAGATGCGTGTTGTTTGTTTTTAGCATTTTAGCTAGCTAGTAATGCACACAACTATTAGCGTTACACCAGTACAGACAGGTGGAGGGGGGTGCACAGTTCGGTTTAGTCGTTCGGCGCTCTCGGTTGTTAAGGGGGCGGGGCGCCCTGACATATTACGTTGTGAAATTAGCATATCATGATATAATTTATTTGCCCGGGCAAGAATTTTTTACCGGTATTATCGTGAACGATGTGATATGGCCCAGCCCTATGAGGAGTTTAAGTATTGCGGGGTTTCGTTCATGAATGACGGAAAAATGGAACGCGAGATTGATAGGTGGTCGGCAGTGAAGCGGGCGCTGTACCGGTCTGTCGTGGTGAAGAGAGAGGTGAGTCACATTCGATCTACGTTCCTACCCTCATCTATGGTCATGAGCTTTGGGTTGTGAACGAAAGAACGAGATCTCGGATACAGGCGGCTGAAATGAGTTTTCTCCACAGGATGTCTGGACTCTCCCTTAGAGATAGGGTGAGAAGCTCGGTCATCCGGGAGGGACTCAGAGTAGAGCCACTGCTTCTCCACATCGAGAGGAGCCAGTTGAGGTGGCTCGGGCATCTGGTTAGGATGCCTCCTGGACGCTTCCCTGGTGAGGTGTTCTGGGCATGTCCCACTGGGAGGAGACCCAGAGGAAGACCCAGGACACGCTGGAGGGACGTTTCTTGGCTGGCCTGGGAACGCCTCAGGATTCCCCTGGAGGAGCTGCTCCACGTGGCTGGGGAGAGGGAAGTCTGGGCCTCCTTACTTAGGCTGCTACCCCCGCGACCCGACCCCAGATAAGCGGAAGAAAATGGATGGATAGCTTTTTTTTAATACTCTATAAAGAGCAGATTTTCCCATGCCCTCAAAAATTGTGATAATTTCTTAAAATGTATTTCTTCCATTTGCTACCAAATACAAAATACTCACTGCATAAATGCTTCTTTTTTTTTTTTTGGTAAAAACTTACAAAAAAACACAGGAAAATAAATAAATAAATAAAAACACAAGCAAAGGGCCCAAAGTCTGAAAGAACGTACCGCTGCCCTGAGAATTTCTCTTCCTCTTCGCCTTGCTGGGTGTTGCTTCCTCCTCGACCTCATTTTTGTTCTCCTTCTCCTTCTCCTGATAACCAGCCGGATACTACAAAAAGTCAACATAATTATTTACAACAGCTCGAACATGCAAAGGTGTATCAAAGAGGTTTTTCTTGTTTGTTTTTTTAATTTACTATTATGTAGTAAGTACATGGAACAATAAAACTTTAACCCTTTAAACAACAAAACAAATGTAAATTGTGATATTTACCTGAATGGTGAGCCCAAGTTTCTTGATGCGCTCCTTGCCTTCTCTGGTCCATGGAGCCGGCTCATCGTCATCACGCTTCAGCAGATACCGCCAGACCAAGAATCCAGACTTCCCTTTGTCTGGCCAGTACTTCACCACCTGTGAAAAACACAACAAATTAAAAAAAATAAAGGTTATTACTCAAACAGTTAGGTCCCACAATTTGCCAGAAAAGAAAATCAAGTGTTTTTAATGCTACACTTGTTTAAAATTATATCTAACCCACCAAACACTGGAGCACCTCCCATGTTCCCTCGTACCTTGTATATTCCATCATATCGGTTTCCTTCCTCAGGGCAGTATTTACTGTGCTTTCGTCCTTTGCAGTTACGCACAACTCTAACTGGTTTGCCCTCTCTCCAGTTTTTGGCCTCTGCTCCATTTTTGTCATTTACTGGAACATTGCAGTTGAGAGCCAGTGCCCTAATGAACAAAAACTAACGCAATTTAAAGGGGGGGAAAAAAAGAAAGAAAAAAAAAGTAGTCCTAGACAACAACAAAATTTTAAATTAACATTACGTTTGTTTTAGTCATACCGGTTCATGTGGGTCAGAGTTTGATCACAGGATTGTTCAGCTGTTCTCTTATTTCCAGACAGATCCCGTCCTCCTGATCCAGTATAGGTGAACTCGTTACCATCATCCTGTAGAGAAAGACACACAAAACCATGTAGAAAGTTTTAGTTCCATATTAAAATACAACACTAACTGATTAACAGAACATAAAACAAAATGCATCATTTCTTTAAAAAGTTATCCTTAGCATTAATGTTATTGTTAAANTTTGATCACAGGATTGTTCAGCTGTTCTCTTATTTCCAGACAGATCCCGTCCTCCTGATCCAGTATAGGTGAACTCGTTACCATCGTCCTGTAGAGAAAGACACACAAAACCATGTAGAAAGTTTTAGTTCTATATTAAAATACAACACTTTAACTGATCAACAGAACATAAAACAAAATGCATCATTTCTTTAAAAAGTTATCCTTAGCATTAATGTTATTGTTAAATATACAGAAAAAAATGCATACCACGTCATCTTCATAACCTCCTGCCAGGACTAAGGAGTAGGAACCATCGTTGCTTCGGCCATGAATTCCAGCAACATGAGGCCGATGAACACCAGATTCACTAACCTAGAAAAAAATAGTGAAGTTTAACATTTACTTAATCAAAATTACAACAGTTTTTATAGCTTGTGTTAAATCTCCAGTGTCAGTTACCTTAACTATTGGGTGGGACCCTTTAATTTCAAGTTTAAAATAACATCTATGTTATAAAGTCTAACAAATGTTCTATCATTTTAAAGGGGACCACATATTCAAAATTCACTTTTTAATGGTTTTTTTACTCAACTTTGGGTATTTACTTCATAAAAAAACAGTCCTAAGGCCAAAAAAATGCACCCAGTGGTTTATTTACTCTAAGTAGATTTATTTATCTTTGATAAATACACTTTGTTTCCCACTTCCTGCGGTTTGTGACGTCACAAACCGCAGCCAACCGCAGCCAACCACCTCAAACCTGAGTCCAGCCCCTCACCTAGCAACCCCTGGTGATGCTCCACCCACTTCAGTATTAAACACATGACTGTTGTTTTTCATGATTTCATCTCATCTTTTGTTTATATGTTCTTAATTTCATGTGTACAGCACTTTGTTGCAGCTGTGTTTTTTTTAAATGGCTTTATAAATAAAGTATAATTGTTATTTTTATGTTTTAGTTCAATTTTTAGTGTATTTGCGATCGCTCCCAACGCGCAGCCGGCAAAAATTAAACGAGCGGACCCCCGGCGTAGGGACCGGTTGCGACGGGACCCTCTTCTGGCGCGATGGAGCGGAGCTTCAACTGTACAGCCTCATTTCAGCCTCGCAGCAGCGAGGACCTTCTCCTTACGGATTAATTTACGGGAGACACTTGGTGAACTTTGTGTTGTCTTGACTGGAACAGCGATAACTCCCAAAATCTCCGCGTGCAACGAGCGGAGCTGGCGAACACCGGAAGAGGAACAAGCTAACATTAGCTTCGGATTCGGGTGGTCTCATGCTAAAAGGAGCAGCAAATTGCGGCGCGCTCAGACGGGTTTCGGTAAGTTATCTTAAGCTAGCACTAACAGTAAGTCAAATGAGTAATAAAAAAAGAGCTAATTTTAAAACAACAACACATTACAGATACTGGCTGTTACAGAGGGCGTAAACCAGGGCTGCCAACTCTCACGCAATGACCGTGAGACACACGCATTTGAGGGTTTTCACACGCTCTCACGCCGCATTCACATTCCTCACGCTGAAAACTGACCAACGTCAAAATCTCAACTCCGTTCCACTTCCGTATTGGGAAAATACATGAGTCCGCTCCACGTTTTCACCACAACCCTTGTGAAGCACATCCACGTTGTTATCCAGTCCGTATTTTTGCTCCAACCTTCCATCTACCTGCAAGAGTTTGCAGGAGTTTCCACAGAGAGCAGCAGAAAGTTACTGACGAAGCTGATGTAGCTCGGTGTTTGCGGTCTGACTCTTCCCAAGAGGAAAGGTGAGTGGATTAAATTACATTAATATCAAACATGTTAGAAAGAAAGGAAAAATTAGATGGACGGAGCAGAGAAACTAGGGAAATAAAGTGTGATAGCCAAACGTGCTAAATGAACCATATTACTGTATATGGTTTATTTAGCACGTTTGGCTAGCCGGATGTCTGCCTAGCAACACAAAGAGCAGGTAAGATTGAAAAATTAAGAATAAACACAAGTAGATAATGGTATCTTGTTAACTGAGTACATTTATTAAACCAGCATGATGATTAACCATTTAAATCCTTTAAAGGATTCTAAAATGTCCAGTAAAATAATAATAATAATAATAATAAACTTTATTTGTATAGCACCTTCCTACAATGCCTTGCATTGACCAAGGTGCTTAACAGGATAAAAAGATGAATAAACTGGAACAATAAATCAATGAAAATAGAATAAGAAACAACAGCAATAAAAGAAGGCAATGGAAATAAAAAATGCTACATACTAAAATAACACAAGTAATAAAAGTTACACACTGAAAGCTTTTTTTGAACAAGTGGAAATAAAAAGGCAATGGAAATAAAAAATGCTACATATTAAAATACCAAAAGTAATAAAAGTTACACACTGGAAGCTTATTTGAACAAGTGGAAATAAAAAGGCAATGGAAATAAGACCATCGGTGGGACAAAAGCAAAGCATTTTGTTTTATTTAACAAACGAACAAAATCAGAAAAGACAGAGAGAAACACAACCAACAGAACAGCAACAAGCAGAAAGCAGAAGAGCAACAGAAGAATACATGGAAGACCAGGAGACAGGACAGGCAGAAGAACAGCAACAAACAGTGTCCCCCAAGAGCAGCAACTCTCAGCAAATTATTCATGATTATTTTTGATAACTAATATTACAAGTGAGTATGGGGGAACCCAATATGGTGCTCACCTCCTGATGATAAACCTGCTAAGTTTTATTAATTTTATTAAGAATGACTTTCCCAGTAGCCCAACACCACATTCATTCAACCTTTATTTATACAGGCTAGCCTCGTTGAGCCACGGGGACTCATTTACAAGAGGGACCTGTCTCACTCACACCCAGGGTCAATTTAGAGTTACCAATCAGCCTAACATGACTTCTTGTCCAATATGTCTCTCTGATCATTAGCATAACACAGTATTTATGTTAGCTCTATTTGTTTGGCAGGAAGAAAGCTGAACATTGGCTTCACCACCAGGGCTAAGCTGAACAAGTTGCTAGATGATGGAGACATCACACCACAACAAATAACTTCCATGAGGCTGCTTTAACATTTCTGCTCAGAGCTGTAGACTATGCCATAAAGAAGCTGCCCCTACAGGAACCACTACTGAGACATGTAACGTATGTTGATGTTCGACAGAGGTCTGAATGCAGCATAGATGACGTCCTTTACTTTGTTGAGAGGTTAGGGTTTTTCAATAATTACTACTTATCTTGAATTTTACAAGGCATTTTGTCTTTATGTAAATGAGATTTCCCTATGTGGCTTTTCTTTTAAAATGCTTTTATTTATTTTCTGCTGTTGGTTGATGACTATCAGAAAATAAAAAACGTGTAACTCTTTGCTCATACATAGGTTTCCCCACCTGCTCCCCTACCATGGACCAGAGGAGCATGAGCTACTGGCAGAGGAGTTTCTGGAGTACCAGACAATGACGTTGCCACCACTGCAGCACCCAGAAGAATTTGAAATGGAGAGTTTCTGGGCTGAAATGGCTATATGGAAAGATAAGGTAAAGCTTATTTTTTAACACCAAGAACACAGTAGAAATAGCCTCTCAAACATTACTGATACCTGTACATTTGAAGCACTATGGAAGATACAGTGATACAGGGATCAATTGGCTAAAGGACTTAAAAGAAAACGTCACTTGGGAGCATATTTCCATTGTATTCTTGGTTCATTTGTCACAGTTGACAGGAGTACTCAGATTTCCAAGGCTTGCTGCACCTCAAAGCTGGTCCTCGTCCTCCCACATTCGAATGCTGATGCAGAGAGGGTTTTTTCGGTGGTGGGCCTCAACAAAACAAAGACTAGGAATAGCTTGGCACTAGATGGTACCCTCTCCTCCATCATGGCTAGAAAGATGGCTGATTTGGAGCCATGCTTGAAGTGGGAGCCGTCATCTACAATCATCAAGGCCTCTAAGAAGGCCACAGGCCTGTACAACCAGTCACACAAAATATGAGACTTGAGGAATTCCAGCTGTTCCCAGCTTTTTGTGTGAACACAGTTCAAAACACTTAAAATTCAATTGTTTACAACTCATCTGCTTACCATTTAGGCACTGTATTTATATGTTTTGTTGCTGTTTCGCTGTTGATATGTACATTTTCTGCTAAACCCACTGGAAAATGAAGAATGTCTCTAACTTTCCTCTTGTCATTTTTGACTAAACCTACATCATAAAATGCTCTTCATACAATGTACAGTAACAGTTAAAACACAGTCAAAAAGGTGGTAAATACTAACATTTATGGAGGACTTACTGACATTATTAGAAATAAAAGCAGAAATATATATATAGACCATTAAATGAATATATGCACTTAAAGTTTAAAGTTTAGTTTAAAACAAAGCAAACAGGAAAACACCTGTGCTTTTGTTTTAAACTAAACCTTAAACTAAACTGAGGCCGCACAGACATCTGCACGTGGATTCTGCTTTATCCTGTCTGTTGACCAATAGGAGAAGAGCTGATCCAGGAAAGGTTTCCTTTTTTATTTAATTGGTGCATTTTAAGTTATTTATTGGTTTTTATATGTTTTAGTTATTTATTCATCCATTAATATATTTCTTTCTACTTTTTATTTCTAACTATGTCAGTTTCGGTCCTCCATACATATTCAAATATGAAATAGTATTTCAATCTGACACAGATCTATAAAGTAGAGTGTAGGGAGTCATTTTCAGTCAATTTCTATTGTAGGATGTAGCCAACAGGATGAGGGCAGGTGAAGCTCACCAGCACAATCAAACCCTGTTGCCGCGTTGCCGCCGCGTTGCCGCACCCCCCCACACACACACACACACACACAAACAAAATTCTCACTCTTTGGCTTTTTGAAAAGTTGGCAGCCCTGGTTCTTTTGTTTTTAAGAACATACTTGAAGTTGTGTGAGAGTTTGATTTTATTTTACACTACAAAGCACTTATTTTAACTGTTTACTTTTATTTCTAAGAAAACACTTGGACAGTACAGTGTGTACATAGAGCTGAAAAACACAATTGTTATATTATTTTGTTAACCTGTATTTTGTAATGAAGAAAAAACTTGAAGTATAGTATGTCAAACAGTCATGTTCTGTTGAGGTGCTGTAAGCATTTCTACTTAAAATTCGTAGATATATCTAAACTTAAACCAACCAAACAAACAATAGTTACTTTCCCTGGTAACTAATTACTTTTATAGGTGAGTAATTCAGTTACTAACTCAGTTACTTTTTGGGCAAAGTAACTAGTAACTATAATTAATTACTTTTTTGAAGTAACATTCCCAACACTGGTCATGACCCACATCAAGGCAACCGTCAACATCAACGAGGACCCTCATCAATACGCATACCGTGAGAACCGATCAACAGAGGACGCCATTTCTTCCGTGGTCCACACTGCTCTCACCCACCTGGATCAGAAGGACTCATACGTGCGTCTGCTCTTTGTGGACTTCACATCTGCCTTCAACACCATGATCCCCCAAACTCTGATAGACAAACTATCTACACTTGGACTAAGCCCCTCTATTTGTAACTGGGTACTAGACTTCTTAACAGACAGACCACAGTCCGTGAAGATCCACAACTTCTCCTCCTCCACCATAACCCTCAGCACTGGCTCTCCTCAAGGATGTGTGCTGAGCCCCCTTCTGTTCACTCTGCTCACATATGATTGTACAGCCACACTTCCAGGCTGTCATATTGTTAAGTTTGCAGATGATACAGCGGTGGTGGGATGCATCACAAACAATGATGAGTCCAGCTACAGACAGGAGGTGGAACACCTGGAGAGCTGGTGCAAAGAGAATAATCTTCACATGAATGTGAAGAAGACAAAGGAGATGATTGTGGACTTCAGAAGGAACAAACACACCCACGCCCCACTGAAAATAGGTGGGTCTGCAGTGGAAGTGGTCTCCAGCTACAAATACTTGGGTGTACACATGAATGATAACCTCAGCTGGAGCAACAACACCACCAGCCTGATCAAGAAAGGTCATCAGAGACTCTACTTCCTCAGACGGCTGAGACGAGCTGGTCTGAGCAGCCCAGTCCTCACCTCCTTCTACAGGTGTGCAGTGGAGAGCATCCTGTGCTCCAGCATCAACGTGTGGCATGGAGGCTGCACAGTTGAAGAGAGGAAAGCTCTGCAGAGAGTGGTGAAGGCTGCACAGAAGTCTGTTGGAGTCAGTCTCCCCACCATCACAGACATTTACACCTCCAGATGCAGGAAAAGAGCCACCTGCATCATGAAAGACCTCACTCATCCAGCACACTCACTCTTTGCCCCACTCCCCTCAGGACGGAGGTTGAGGAGCATCAAGTGTAGAACCACTAGACTGAGGAACAGCTTCTACCCTGAGGCTGTTAGACTCATGAATAAATAAAAATAAAATAAAAAATAAACACTGCAAAATATCACATCATACTGATGCTGATCTGTTTTCTTGTTGCTGTGTTCATCTGTGTTCATCTGTGACCATCTGCTCATACAAACTCATGTTCGTGCTGCTGTTTATTCCCACTATATTAGGCTTAGTGTATTACTAGTTGATGTTTTTCTTAGTTAATTCTAGATGTTATTACTGTTTTTCTCTTTCATTTGTTGTTGGATGTAACTGGGACCTCGTGTACATAATCTCGTTTTCATCACATGTACCACATGCGGTGCAAATGACAATAAAGACTCTCTGACTCTGACTCTGAATATATATATATATATATATATATATATATGTGTGTGTGTGTGTGTGTGTGTGTGTGTGCGTGTGTGTGTGTGTTTGTAGGACCTTTTCAATATCATAATTACTTTTTCATTTGTAGGTAATTTATTTTTGTACCTTTATTGCATGCTTTAGTATTTTTTTTGTTTGTTCTTTGTTGTTTTAGTGAGTCAAATTGGTTGTTCTCATTCTGAGCATTTCATTGTACTGTTGGCCTAGTTTTAATCTGCATTTGATAAATAAACACCAGAAAAACTTGAAACGTTATTTTATTTATTTTTGAGAAAATAGCCCCCCCTGGTGGTCAACTGAAGAACCGCCACTGGTTAAATGTGATCATTAATGTTCTTTATTGAGAAAATCAACACATCACATTTCAGAATCTGATTATTATAGACACATTAAATGTTCACTAATAAATATTTCTATATTTATCATCACAGTAATAGTGTTACACATGTTATTTGTAAACACTCAAAATATTGTTGGCTTAGTGTTTACCTATAACCTAAACATTTAAGGAATAAACATTTTTAATAATCACTTTAAAAGTTATAAATGTTGTCTTTGGTGCCTGTTTGTTTTCCAAATATATTAGTGTGTGTGAATGACAGGCATTAACATAAAACACTTTGTAGAACGGTGCTTTATGAAGTTCAGTCCGTTTCCTTCTATCAGATAGATAGACAGTTCTGCCACATCCAATATGGCGGCCTCTCTGACGAACCGCTGCAGCGGGTCAGCCCACTCAACGAGGTGTCCACTAATACTGCCTCACCAGTTCTCTGTTGCGATCGCCCTGGCAGATGACAATAACCAATCAGTGATGGAGAAAGGTCAGAGGAGCTTTGCTATGAAATAATGATGAATGATTGTTTGAATTTTATTTAATAGTTTAAAGGTTCAGTATGCAGTTTCTGTAGAACTGCAGCACTTAGAAATATTTTCAACAGGCAAAGCATTCTGATCCCTCCCCCTCAGAGCCATATGTGGCTCTGCCCCCTTGTGGTCTGTTGAATTTCAAATTCAAGCTCTGTTTTTATTGGCTGATTCAAATTCAAGCTCTGTTTTTATTGGCTGGTTACAAACTCTGTTTTTATTGGCTGGAAAATGGCGGGTCACCTTTTCTTTTTAGAAATGCTTATTTACCACCTGGAGAAGCAAGGGGACAATATTTTTTTTTATTTTTTTTCAGAGATTACCTGGCTAACATCAGTCTGTCAGGAGGTAGTGACAGAGTGAAGAAATATGTTCATAAAAAAAGCTACATACTGAAGCTTTAACTCAGAAACCGCCGATCTGACTCCACCACATCCGCCCAAATTATCCCCACCTGCCCAAAGCTATTTTTACCCCCAAAGTAGAGAATGAAAACTACCCAAATGGCGGTAAACCGCCCAATCTGGCAACACTGATTCTGTGAAGGAGTGGAGATGCTATAATGCCAAGTTGGGCTAGAGAAAGGGAACCAGTTTGGGACCCAAAGGACCTGGGTTCGATTCCCGGTCACGGCATACATTGTGGTATTGTTTTCTTTTTTTTTTAAAAGCCTTTTGTTTCGGATAGATCGGGTGAGAAGATAAATACATCTACATAATAATTCTTTGTTGTTGCTTGTTGTTTATTACTAATGTAATTTTTAACATTCAGAAACAATAACGGTCTCTTGTCCTGGCCACATCTCCTCGCTCACCACCCACCCGCCTCCCCCTCCTTTAGGCGGTGTCTGTTGACACTCCCATTTTTTTGCATTTTTCAAATATTGTTCTGACGGTGAGGTGAGTTATACTTTAAACCCAAACATTGCTCAAAGTTTTGCACAGAGAGGCTACTGGATATAGGTGAGCAGCATTTTTTTATGATGTGAAGAAAATATTAATGTCAGAAATGAGCATTATACAGTATTCTGTTACTGTGTAAAATGAAGGTTATCCAGGATCTAATGTGTCTTATTGATGTATTGTGTTCAGGAAATGTGTTGATATGACTCTCAGCTACTGCCACATAAACTTTAATTCATAATCTTTAACCTTAAGTAGTCATTTATGTTTTATCTAAGGTTGATTAATTTTGAACTGAGATGACACCAGAAATTCATTTAAAATTAAATATTGAGCAATATTCATTTATTTAAAATTAGTTTGAGAGAGTTTCATTGCAGTTATTCAGTTGTTCATGAGATATTTTGCTCATTTTCAAACATAGTTGAGGCCAACTGGTACTGCCAACTTTAAAGCAAAAAAATATTTTTCTGAAAGTATAACTTCTTGTTGAGCCTCCCCATTAACAAAGATGTTTTTTGTTGTTGTTGTTGCTTGTTTGTTTTTAGTGTATAAAAATAGCAGTTGGCATTTGTTTCATCTCTAAAACTGTTTAATAAAATGTGGTAACGTAATCCATGGTCCAGCAGCTGCAGCTGCACCTGGTTACCAAACTGCATGCTGCTCTATGGGAGTGTATATAAAAAGTAACAGCAAGTCATGTCACTTCCTGTTCTGTCAGACTGAGAGACCTGTTTGAAAGGCTTTTTGGACTTTCAAACCTTTCTACACACATCAACGTTATTAAGCTAAATCTGTTAGCTCAGCACTACCAACCACACCCAATGCCCACAAGAACACAAGCTTTGGACCCATTTAACTTTGAAAACCAAGGTCAGATTTTGTTGTTGTTGTGATGATTTCATATTCCTGTGGAATCTCTGATGGCGAGCTACCCTTGACACAATAACCAACTACCCCTCCCTGTTGAGTTGGTAGGAACTATGGACTCTGAATTATGGACCTGATGCATACTTATGGATTCTAACTTTTGAACATCTTTGGGTTTTTTTTCTTCTGAAACTGAAAGACCTTATAACCAAGTTGTTTGTTCTTTCAGATTTGTTTGCATAATCATTGTTTGTATTTGTTTGTTTTTGGTCCTGATTTAAATACAGTTGTGTTTTCTCACCTCTAAAACTTGTCTCTGTGCTCAATAGCATCCAGTATGGTGTTGGGCTCTTCCTGAACCTAGACTTTGAAACTAAAGCCGTTTTCGCACTGCACGGCCCTCAACGGCCCGGCCCGCCCCGCCTTCTAACCCGGGTTCGTGTTGTTCGCATTTGCCTTTTCGGGAAGGCGTTAGCCCTCGTTTTGGAACCCGCTTGACGCAGGTTCTTATCGGGCCGGGCTCCCGGGACCAGTTTGAAGTCATGTAGTGCTCACATTTGATTCGTTGTTTGCAGAAGGGGTGGGACTCGTTCTAACAACAACCTCAGCGCTAGGGTAAAAGAAAATAAAAAGGAGTTTGTTTGGTTAACACAAACTCCTTCTTTGTTTTTATCCAATAAAAGACAAACGTAAAATAACTTGAACCAGGTGGGAAGCGAACCCGCTTCCCCGGGTCAAGATAAAATGTAGAGTGGAAAGACGAGCGTGCTTCCTCTGAGCCACGGCGGCGGATTGTTTTTTTTAGGAGTCCACTTTACCTATGAAGGAATTACCCCTCGTAACATTCTGGCTACGCGTAGGAGTTAGAGATTATTAGTTATATTTTAAAACCCTGGCTGCGCGCAAGAGTTAGACAATATTAGTTATATTTTAATGACATTCAGCTCGCGCTGAAAGGCGGAAATGGGTGCGCGCTTCGTGTTATTTACGTTCTAACATAAGCTGATTTTGTAATCAGTTATTAACAAAAATTTAACTCAGAAACACTAATTCAGCTAACAATTTTTTTAGGGGTTTCTGTAGTTAAATATTAATGAAATTCAGCTCGCGCTGAGGTTGTTGTTAGAACGAGTCCCGCCCCTGCTGCAAACAACAAATCAAATGTGAGCAGTACATGACTTCAAACTGGGCCCGGGAGCTCGGCCCGATAAGAACCTGCGTCGAGCGGGTTCCAAAACGAGAGCTGACGCCGGCCCGAAAAGGCAAATGCGAACCACACGAACCCGGGTTAGAAGTCGGGGCGGGCCGGGCCGGGCCGTTGAGGGCCGTGCAGTGCGAAAACGGCTTATGAAACCCAGTAGATGTGTTACAAACACTTTACAATAAGGTACACAAAATTTGCTTAACTATTAGGGAACACCTAAGGAACAAATCCGGAGTTAATGGGTAGTTAACCAGTACTCACTGGGGAACACACATCCAAGCCTTATTAGGGGACTACTGGTTAGTTAACGTAAATCAATAGGAACTAATCAAGAAATAATGGGTAGTTACTAAGAAAACCAAAGAGGAATGAATCAGGAGCTAATGGGTAGTTAACCAGTACTTACTGGGGAACACACAGCCAAGCCTAATTGTGGGACTACTGGTTTGTTACCACAGAAACAGAGAAGAAATTCTTAATTTGGGTTCTGAATAAACCATGCATCAGTGAGGTCACAGCTCGTAATTGTCAGAAACCTGTTTCCTAGTGATACTGGTTTTATTGCCCATTAACTCCTGATTAGTTCCTCTTTAGTTTATTTGGTAACTACCGCTACCAGTGAATGAATGTGTGTATGAATGGGTGGATGGCTGGTACTGCAAAGTGCTTTGGGGCTTATCACAGGGGGCTGGAAGGCGCTATATAAGTAAGCTCCATTTACCCATTGGTTTTTGATTAGTTCATTTTTGTTTACAAGGTAACTAACCAGTAGTTTCCTAATAAGGCTTAGCTGTGTATTCCCCAGTAAGTACTGGTTAACTACTCATTAGTTCCTGATTCGTTTCTCTTTGGTTTCCATGTTAACTACCCATTAATTCCTGATTAGTTCTTCTTCGTTTCTCAGGTAATTAATGTAGTAACAAGAAGGATGTGAGATGAAGGAAGAAGGGTGACTTTTTCTCCTCTCCCCTCTACTACATTTACCGGTATTTTATTTATTCAGCTCTCATTAAAGTGGGTCACCAGTTGGTCAGTTTACTGACCAACATCAACTTAATTAATATATTCATCCTTTAATGATCACAATCAGTCACTGAAGTAGAATTTGTTAGTTACAGGGAGTCCCATACCATAATAAATGATAGATAGATAGATAGATAGAATAGATAGATAGATATATAGATAGATAGATATATAGATAGATAGATATATGATAGATAGATAGATAGATAGATAGATAGATAGATAGATAGATAGATAGATAACTTTATTACAGACTCAGAGTCCAACCTACATAAGAGACAACGAACATGATAAAATAAAATACAAAATACAAATAAAAAATTAGAAAAATTAGAAAATAAAATAAAAAGTACAATAGAAAAAGTACCTAACCGTTCAGGAGGCAAGCATACCAATGTCTCCAAAGCACAGATGAATATTTCACTGCACTATATTTGACATTAGTCAACAGTAGAATAATTCTATTAATTTTTAACCAAGCATACTCTGCCTCCTTATGATTCTATCTTTGATCTTAGTTGATACTGTTATTGATTTTACTTGTTTTATTACTTGTTTTATTGACATTTAATTCTGTTGCACTTTGTAGCACTTTGAGATTTTCATTTATGAAAAGTGCGTTATAAATTGAATTTATTATTATTATTATTATTATTA
>JBBPBX010014027.1:13498-45405 GCA_038048925.1 Garcialebias charrua | reverse complement strand
GCTGAACAAAGACACACGAGGACCAAAACAAAACTGACAGGAACAAGGCCTGGAATCAAAAGTACACATGGAACACAAAAGTCCAGACGTCAGGAGACCATCCATCACTGGGTCAGAGCAGGTCAGGTGGACGTCCGGGAGGCCGTCCAGCAGGAGACCAAAGTTCAGGTGGAGAGCCCAAGGAGATGGACACTCTAAAGTCCCATGAGTGCCCAGCACCGGGAGCAAGGACCATTGTCTCTGCATGAGATGGAGGCGCTGCTGCAGGGGGTGTCAGCACTTCAGCTACCGCAGAAGACTCAGGAACAAGATCAAAACCCTCTTCAGCTGGACAGTCTTCTTCAGCCGGGTCACGGCTGGCTGCAGTCTCAGGGTTGGCGGCGTGGGGGGGGGGGTCCTCTAGGACTAACCCTGGACAGGTCTCCAGTCCATCACATAGCGACTAACGAGAGAAACAACCATTCTTTCTTAAAGGTTCAGTCTGCAGTTTCTGTAAACTAAAGCACTTAGAAAAAATTTCAACATGCAAAGCATTCTGATCCCTCCCCCTCAGAGCCATATATGGCTCTGCTCTCCCATGGTCTGCTGAAATTCAAATCCAAGCTCTGTTTTTATTGGCTGATTCAAATTCAAGCTCTGTTTTTATTGGCTGGTTCACTGAGCCAGGCCATCGTCCCCACCTGTTTCAAAGCCACCACCATCATCCCTGTCCCAAAGAAGGCAACGCCCGCATGCCTCAATGACTATCGCCCAGTAGCACTCACCCCCATCCTGATGAAGTGCTTTGAACGGCTAGTCATGAAAAGCATCACATCTGTCCTCCCTGACTCCCTGGATCCCTTCCAATTTGCATACCGACCTAATCGCTCAACCGACGATGCCATCTCCTCTGCCCTTCACACAGCTCTCACACATCTGGACACGAAGGACTCCTATGTTAGAATGTTGTTCATCGACTTCAGCTCGGCATTTAACACCATCATCCCCCAACAGCTCATCCTTAAACTGGACAGTCTGGGGCTGAACACCTCAATGTGTAACTGGCTGCTAGACTTCCTGACCGGGAGACCACAGACAGTGCGGGTCGGGAGTAACACATCTAGCACCATCACATTGAACACAGGGGCCCCACAAGGATGTGTGCTGAGCCCCCTTCTATTCACCCTGCTAACACACGACTGCACACCATCGTACAGCTCCAACCACTTCATCAAGTTTGCGGACGACACAACAGTGGTGGGTCTCATCAGCAACAACGATGAGACGGACTACAGGAACGAGGTGAGCCGCCTGGCCTTGTGGTGCGGACACAACAATCTCACTCTCAACGTGGAGAAGACAAAGGAGATTGTTGTGGACTTCAGGAAGAAGGATGCCCAACATGCCCCTCTGACCATCAACAGCACCGCAGTGGAGAGAGTAGACAGCACCAAGTTCCTGGGAGTGCACGTCTCAAAGGACCTGTCCTGGAGCAGGAACACTGCAGCACTGGCAAAGAAGGCTCACCAGCGTCTCTACTTTCTCCGCAAGCTGAAAAGGGCTGGAGCTTCAACCCCCATCATGAGCACCTTCTACAGAGGTGCCATAGAAAGTGTCCTGACCAGCTGCATCACTGTGTGGTTTGGTGCATGTACTGCATCCTGCCGCAAGAGCCTCCAGCGCATTGTGAGAGCAGCTGAGAAGATCGTGGGCACCTCCTTGCCCTCACTGCAGGACTTACACAGCAAACGCCTCACTCGGAAAGCCCACTGCATGGCAGGTGATCCCACACACCCACTACACAGCTGCTTCAGACTGCTGCCATCAGGGAGGAGACTGAGGAGTCTCCAGGCTCGAACCAGCAGACTGAGAGACAGCTCTGTTCATCAGGCAGTCAGGATGCTAAACACTCTGCCTGCTCTGCCCCCCTCCCATTTGAACTGCCTTAACACTAAAACTTTCTCACACATTACCACTCAACACAAAGATTTTAACACTAGACTCTGTGTCATCAAACGGGTTTTCACTAAACTCTCGGTCATGTGCTCATACAGTTTGCACTACTTCTCATACTTGCACTAATGTCTGTATTACATCACTGCCTATAATCATAATACTGTTTACATTCTCTGTTTACATTTATTAATACTGTTTACTTTTATTACTACTGCTTACATGTAATTACTACTGTTTACATTTATTTACACTACTCTAATATCTACACCACTGCTGGTACATATACAGTGTGCTCTGAACGGTCTTATTTAGGGATGCCCAATGTGCCTTACTGCATATGCCACTTTTTGCCTCTATAACAACATCAACTACTACCTCATACATATACTGTGTACATTGACTCATACGCTGCTTTGCCACTTTGCAAATGTCAATGCTAGAAACCTTTAGTTTATTTTAGTTATACTTTTTATACTCTTTTTTTATACTAGTATGCAAAAACTCAGGACAATATTATGTTCATTAAATGTTTAATGTTTTAGTTTTAGAGTTGGTGTAAATTTTCATACTCTTATACCACTATGCAAAAAACTCAGGACAGTGTTAGTTTTACTATTTTATGCTTATGTCTATTATTATATGTTTCAGTGTTTCAATGTTTAGATGTTTACTGTTGCACCGAGGGACTGAGAGAAACGCAATTTCGGTCCTGTGTATGTCCTGTACTGTACATATTGCAGATCTGACAATAAAGTTGACTTTGACTTTGACTTGACTTTGACAAACTCTGTTTTTATTGGCTGGTTAATGGCTGGTCACTTTTTCTTTTTAGAAATGCTTATTTACCACCTGGAGAAGCAAGGGGACAATATTTTTTTTTTGTTTTTTTTCAGAGATTACCTCTCTAACATCGGTCTAGTGACAGAGTGAAGAAATATGTTAAAAATATATTCTTAGAAAAGTTACATATAGCAGGTTTAATGCACACTAATTTTAACACTGTTATTTTAATGTCTTATTGTCTTGTGTTTATATGTGTATGTGTGTGTAAGTGCATATGTATGTATGAATCTGTGCACACCTATGGACTGCAAATCTAATTGCCCCTCGGGGATAATAAAGGAACTTGAATCTTGAATCTCTCTCTCACATAGGGACAATTCAATTTTACCATCAGTCTAACATGCATGTTGTTGGTCTGTGGAGGAAACTGGAGAAAACCCACGCAGCACAGAGAGAACATGCAACTCCACCCAGAAAGGTCCCTGGACCAGGATTTGAACCAGGGACCTGCTGGCTGAGAGGCAGAAGCTCTACCAACTGCACCACCGTGCTGCCAACCCTAAACCTTAAAAAAAAACCTCACATACAGTATTCTGTAAAGACTTTGATTAACTGTTTGAAATTAAAATAATAATTTATCAGCTGTTTGAGAACATGGATCTTGGCAGGTGGTTTATGAATATGTCAGAAAATATGTTATTTTTCACGGGACGCCTGTAAATCCAGTTTGAGGTTCAGTGACGGCCTTAAGGAGATCAGAGCAGTCCTGTGGGCGTTGGTTTGAGAACATTTAGACAAGTTCTGAATAAATGAGCTGAAACTGATTTGACTTTCAAACTGAGTCCAGGTGGATTCAGGAAACAAAGCCAGCACCGGCTGCAGAACCTCTGCTGCTGAAACCAACACTGGTTCCCTCCATCATGGAAACCAGCAGAACACCCACTGGAAGCAAACATCAAGGAGGCTGAGGCAGAATGTGGAGTGGAAATGTTTTATATTGTATAAAACTTTACATCCAATCATAAGAAACATGAAATAAATCAGTCAAATTAATATTCTTGAGGAACTTGGAAAGTTCATGAATCTGCAAATAATCAGGTTGTTCAGTTCTGGTCAGAGGAACTCTTCTTTACTTTTTATAACTCAACTTAGACGTGAATTAGTCTTTTTGTGTGTTCTGAGGGAATCTGCTGCAAAACAAAGGATGAGAAACTTTAATGAGCCTCATGTGAAGTTAGACATGAAGGATCTCCTCCACAGTTAGACATGAAGGATCTCCTCCACAGTTAGACATGAAGGATCTCCTCCACAGTTAGACATGAAGGATCTCCTCCACAGTTAGACATGAAGGATCTCCTCCACGTTAGACATGAAGGATCTCCTCCACAGTTAGACATGAAGGATCTCCTCCACAGTTAGACATGAAGGATCTCCTCCACAGTTAGACATGAAGGATCTCCTCCACAGTTAGACATGAAGGATCTCCTCCACAGTTAGACATGAAGGATCTCCTCCACTGTTAGACATGAAGGATCTCCTCCACTGTTAGACATGAAGGATCTCCTCCACAGTTAGACATGAAGGATCTCCTCCACAGTTAGACATGAAGGATCTCCTCCACAGTTAGACATGAAGGATCTCCTCCACAGTTAGACATGAAGGATCTCCTCCACAGTTAGACATGAAGGATCTCCTCCACAGTTAGACATGAAGGATCTCCTCCACAGTTAGACATGAAGGATCTCCTCCACAGTTAGACATGAAGGATCTCCTCCACAGTTAGACATGAAGGATCTCCTCCACTGTTAGACATGAAGGATCTCCTCCACAGTTATGACATGAAGGATCTCCTCCACAGTTAGACATGAAGGATCTCCTCCACAGTTAGACATGAAGGATCTCCTCCACAGTTAGACATGAAGGATCTCCTCCACAGTTAGACATGAAGGATCTCCTCCACAGTTAGACATGAAGGATCTCCTCCACAGTTAGACATGAAGGATCTCCTCCACAGTTAGACATGAAGGATCTCCTCCACAGTTAGACATGAAGGATCTCCTCCACAGTTAGACATGAAGGATCTCCTCCACCCAGACCTTTCTCCTCAAACACAAATAAACAGAGACAAAGGATTTCCCTGAAGACCAGATGAACATTCTGTGTCCTGCAGGTCAGTGTGATGGAGCCTCCAGGACCCTGTTGTAACAGAGACCTGGTTCAAACTAGAACAAACAAGAAACAATCACATAAAATGATACAAAATGAAAACGACTGATTCTAATGCGACATTTACTGTTTTGAATATACTGAAACAGAGGATTTTATTAGAATTTCATCCAACCATCCATCTATCCATCCATCCATCCATCCATCTATCCATCCATCCATCCATCCATCCATTTTCTTCCACTTATCCGGTCACGGGGGCAGCAGTGTAAGTAGGGAGGCCCAGACTTCCCTCTCCCCATCCACCTGGTCCAGCTCCTCCAGGGGAATCCCAAGGCGTTCCCAGGCCAGCCGAGAAACATAGTCCCTCCAGCGTGTCCTGGGTCTTCCTCTGGGTCTCCTCCCGGTGGGACTTGCCCGGAACACCTCACCAGGGAGGCGTCCAGGAGGCATCCTAACCAGATGCCCGAGCCACCTCAACCCATCAGCTTCTCCTGGGGTCCCACAGTCCATCAAGTCCTGATAGGACTCCTCCTTCAGCCTGACAGCATCCTTCACCGCCGGTGTTCACCAGCAGGTTCGAGGGTTACCGCCGCAACAGGCAACAACAACCTTGTGGCCACAGCTCACCAAACAAACAAACAAACAAACAAACAAACAAACAAACAAACATTTCCAACAGTAAAATCATTCTGGACTCAAACTGGAAGAAAGTTTTTCTACAAGAAATTTTGTCTTTTTAAGTATAATATTAAAGAAAAACAAAATAAATATGAGTAAAATTTAATGTTTCAAAAAGATGCACTTTTTAAAAAATATGCTAAAATGTTTTCATTGATACAAATTAATATTTTCATTTTTTCTTACAACGATAAAAGATGAAATTTTTCCCAGACTCCTGAGAGTTTATTAGAAACAACAAACCCTGAGCTGAAGCCCTGACGTCCATCTGATGCAAACTTCTTCCAAATCAGCTGCACTTTGACTCACAAATGAGTTGTTTCATGTGAGGAGGAGCAGGAGGAGCAGGAGGAGCAGGAGGAGGAGCAGGAGGAGCAGGAGGAGCAGGAGGAGCAGGAGGAGCAGGAGGAAGAGTCAGGGCCAGTTGGTCGACTGATGCACATCAATGAGCAGGTAAGATTTAGTTCTCTGTGACTTTAGGATGTGAATGAATAACAGACAAAACAAACTTTATTTTATTTATTTTATCTTCATGTTGATTCAGATGTTAAAATATTAAGTTATTGGAATTTATTATTATTATGTAATTTATTGTAGAGGTAAAGGGTTGAATCTGACCTACCTAAATATTTTATGCTGTTTTATTTAGCTTAAAGTGCTGTTTTTATTCATGTTTTATCATTTTAATCTTCTTATTTTACATGATCTTACAGCTGTTTTGGCTTTTTATTTAGTTTTTATTCTTAGATCTGAAAAGAACTTAATGACTCACCAAACAAAAACACTTTAATTTAATGAACATGTAAATTAACAAACATGTTTCCCCCAAATTATTTACAAATCTGTTTTTCAACATTTATTCTTCAGTTATGAACATTTTAAATTGTATTGAAAATATTTCCAGTTTTTAAAAAAAGATGTAAAATCTGAAGAAAAGAATTACACAAATTACAAAAATCTTTCATCAAATTTAATGACATGAAGGAAATTTAAAAACAGAATAAACCTTAAATAGAAAAAAAAAATAACATGGTGGATACAAAGTTTTTACACTTGGAGTTAAATGAGTTGTGATATACTAATATTGTCTTAATCAATATAATAACACTAAATCAAATTAAATACATTAGATAACATCAAAACATCGGTGCAGCGGGCTCTGGCGGGGGCCTGTGTATTTGTCGCTGTTGACCCCGGGGGGTCATTGTGTGTGGTCCCTGGTGGGGTTCGTCCGGTTCTTCCACTTGGTCGGATCTGGGGAGTGGACGAGTGGCTCGTCCTGTTCGGGTGGTCCTGGGGACTCTGGGCTCGGGGTCCTTCCTGGGGTCTTGGGCTTTGATCGCCCCTTCGTCTGTCTCGGGCTTTGGGGGGACGGATCTCTGATGCTTCACAATCGCTACTAAATGTTCTATTGGAGGAACCTTATTCACTTATGCATGCTCACAACCACACACAAATGGATGTAGGGATGTATATGTAGATATATGTAGATGGGTATATAAATGAATATAAATATATATGTATGTATACTGTATATATATTTGTAGGTATGGGTATGTTTATATATAGAAATCTAATGCAAGGTCATGAATATTATCAGTCTTTATGCTTGTATGTTTCGTTGCTGTGTTCTGTCATGTGCTTTGCAGGATTGTGGACGGAGGTTTGGTGTGTTTGCCTTGTGCTCTTTTTGTGGATAATTGTTGTTTTGTTGTCTCACTTTCTCTTTTCTTTCTTTCTCTCTATTAAAAAAAATTAAAAAAAATAAAAAAATAAAAAAATAAATAAATAAAAATAAATAAATAAATAAAATAAAAAATAAAATAAAAAAAATACATATTGGAGTGAGAGGATGGCTATAAGGTGTGAAGGGAGGCCATCTATAAATGGGAAAAAAAAAAGATAACATCAAAACAAATCAGTTTGTGCTGCAGACAAAATATTTGTTCAATATTTAGCTTGTGCTGAATTAATTTAAATTTGATATTATTGTTTTAATGAAAACTAAATTATGTAAAACATTTAGTACAGGGCAGCTGTGGCTGAGTGGTTAAAGCAGGTGTCGTCCAATGGGAGAGTTGGGGGTTTGATTCCAGTAGCAGTCACATGTTGAAGTGTCCCTGGGCAAGACACTGAACCCTCATTGTCTCTGATGTGTGTCCATCAGTGTCTGAATGAGATGAAGATCTGATTCGTCTCTACAGATCCAGATGATCTTAGATGTAGGAGAGTGCTGTGTGAATATTGTCACGGTATGGTGTGGGGTGAGGGATGAGTCCCGTGGTGCGGACAGGCAGACTTACAGAGGCACGAGTAAAAATCAAAACACTTTATTAAAATGAAAACAAACACTGACGTGGCAGTACAAACCATAACAGATGCTCTAACTATGGCGGAAGTACTAGTCCTAAACATACAGGCAAGTGGTACTCACGAGACCAAGGAGCTGGGTTACGACACACCAGGGAACAGAGACAATGACCCGACAATGAGACACACATGAACGTTGACTAAATATGCAAACACCTGAGACGCAGAGCTGACAGACATAGGATGTAAGGAGGGAGACAGACCAGCAGAGGGAGCCATCCTGACAAATATATTATATTAAATATATAAATTCTAAATAAGATGTGGAACGCTCACACAAATAAAAAACTGCAGAGAACTAAACTAAACATACTGAATTAGATTTTATCTGCAGAGTAGCTGGACTCTCCCTCAGAGACAGGCTGAGAAGTTCAGTTATCAGGAGAGACTCGGAGTAGAACCACTGCTCCTCCACATCGAGAGGAGACAGTTGAGGTGGTTCATCTGGTAAGGATGCTCCTTGGACACCTCCCTAGGGAGGTGCTATGGACAAGACCAACTGGGAGGAGACTCCAGGGAAGACCCAGGACATGATGGAGAGACTACATGTCTCAGTTGCCATGGGAACACCTTGGAGTCCTCCCAGAAGATCTGGAAGAGGCTGTGGAGAGAGATGTCTGGACCTCCCTGCTCAAGATGCTGCCCCCGAGACCTGCCGGTGGATGGATGGATGGATGGATGGATGGATGATGGATGAATGAATGAATGGATGGATGGATGGATGAATGGATGGATGGATGATGATGGACGGATGGACGATGAAGGATGAAAGAATGAATGAATGAACGAATGAATGGATGAATGAATGGATGGATGATGGATGGATGGATGAATGAATGGATGGATGATGATGGATGAATGAATGAATAGATGGATGGCTGCAATAAAATTAGTTATATTTATAATTTTATAAAATGCTGTATAATATTCTTTAACAAACAATTTAATTATGTAATAAACCAAAGTTAATTAAAGTAAATTATACAAATTGCATCAATCCTTAACTATATACTGAGATATATAAATTATATTAAATATTAATATATAATGTTAAAAATCATATTAATATAAAATATTAATATATTGAGATATATTAAATACATTCGAAGTACTTGAATTAAGTTTGGATACACCTCTTCAAGTTAGTTGTGTAAATCACATTTAATGATTAATTAATTTTATTGAAAACATTGATTTCATGTGAAACATTTATTCTAATTATTATTATTATTTTTCAGAGCAGTGACTCTGGAGATGTTCCGCCTCGTGCTCCTGCTGCTGGCAGCTCGGACTGCAGGTAAACTCTTCACATAATCTTTTTAAATTATCCTCATTTGAAACTCATTATTTGTAAAGTACCTGTCAATAAAGTGCTGTTTACAAAACATTATTTACTTTAATTTAATTTTAAATGCACTGAGGGACAATAAAGAGACACTTCCTGATTTTTAACATAAAATTAAAGTTATAAACAGTTTGTTTTTGGTTCTTTGTGGTTTTGCATCATTTGATTTAAATCCAGGTCCAAGTAAACACAGAACCAGCTCCAGTGACGTTGATCAGACACGTCCATCTTTCACTGGTTTCACTGGTTTCACTGGTTTCACTGGTTTCACTGGTGTCGTGTTCCATCATCATGTTCATTCTAAACATTAAATATGATATTCACAACATCAAAATGTGGAAAAGGTGAAACACCCACACCTGCCTCCACCTCCATTTGCTCCACTCTGGGCCCTTGAGCAAGGCCCTGAACCCCCACCTGCTGCTCCCCCGGCGCCCTCTGCTCCACACAGAGGCTGTGGTAGCTCGGTGTCTGGTCAGGAAGAACCTCCGGAGTGAAAACAATCCGTCAGTTCTCTGAAGTCGGAGCAGCCCAAAGACAAGATGATCATTTAGAAGATGATTTTTCTTGTCTGCTTTTATTTAACTGATTATTTACATTTTAAAACCCAGGACAAATTTTAGGCGAAGCTACAAGTCAAATAATTAAAAAAGAAAACCAGAGATACGACAGTTTTGTAAAAACAGTGAAAGCCAACGAAGAGCTTCATGACTGAAGGACGATGAAGAAGTTGACACTGACTTGAACTTCACTTCACACCAGCAGCTCAGGGAAAGTGCCAGATGATTTTTTCACACGCAGAACTAAACCAGATCATTTTGCATCGTGACCTCCATCTGAGCACGTGTCATTTCACCTGCCTGCCTCATGGGATGTGTATCGATCCTGATATTGATAATATTGATACAATGTCTCAGAACTGCACACGTCTTCAGATACAGAACAGTTGCTTCATCTTTACTTTGTGACTGGTCCTGGTTGAATCTACACCAACACACGACACTGACGTTCGTGCAGCACCACATCACTACTAATGTGATGGCATCAATACATCAGTTTCATTTTCTGAACATTGCTCCCGCTGCAGAAGTGTGACGATGGTCAGAGAAGACAGAGACCAGATATGGACTGGACAACACGTCCCGTCAGATAAAGATGTCACTGGCTCTGATGGAACAACTTCAGAGCTGATCCACACATGATGCTAGCACGAGTAGCATCTGTGTTTCCTTCAGTAAACACATCATCGTGCTGCGTTTGATGTCACCATTTCTTCTGTGGGTCACTTCTGAACCCTGGACTGGTCACACTGGACTTTGATGGAGGTCAGCTTTACAAGAAAAATCAGAAGTGAGGTGAAAAGGACAGAACTGAGCATTTAACGTGCTTACTTCAAACAAACAGAACAACGTGTCACTCGACAGATTTGGCCCCAGAAGAAAAGAGTCGACAGGGAAAGATCAAAAAACGAACATTAAAAAACGTGTCACCAAAAAGCTTTTAGCACAATCACAGGGAAGTGCAAGGAGGTTATTAGTTCTTGTTTTAACAGATTTTGCTTTTTCTTATTACAGCAACTCAACGTGTGGACAACACCGGCATGAATTTTACTGTTGTCTTTCCTGAAAACATCGCCTATTATCATCCCCAAAGTCCTGGCAACAAGATTTTGATCACTGCTTTACAGAGTGACACAACGGTCACAGTCTCTCAGTCCAGCGGCACTCAAACACAAACTCTGAACGCTGGAGACCTGCGCAGTTTTGATTCAAACCTGGAACTCAGGAAGAATTTGTCTTTTGAAACTTTCAGAGTCTCCGATGAGACCATCAGTGTTTCCAGTAACAAAAGGATTATTGTCGAGGCCATCAGCGTTAAAAAGAACAGTGTGCAGACTGCTCTGGTTATACCTACAGAGAAACTCGGCAAGAAATACTTCATCCCACCAATACCTGAAATCCAAGGAACCACCGATGATCCGGCTCTAAATGTTACTGAGAAAGGCCCATTCAGACTCATCATAGTGAACTCTGATGAACAGAACACGGTGACACTCAACTGGACAACTGAGAAATCATTCACTCTTCAACCAAAACAAGTGGCTCAGACCTGGATAACGAGCGACCAGGTGAAATCAAAAGCAGCCATGGCTGTCGAAGCTGAAAAACCCATTGCGGTCCTCTTCAGTCATCCGTGCGCCATGCAGACGAACTGTACCTGTGGGCTTCTAACTGCCATGTTGCCCCCAGCCAGAAATCAGACGGTAAAGTTCCCCATTCCTCCCATTCTGGCTGAGGATGCTCGTGTCCTTCTGTCAGATGAAAGATCCCGTCAATCCGTGCTTTTTGATCCAGCGTCTTCAGTGGCTGCTTCCTCTGGTACGGTCATCCTGTACCGGCCTGGTTTGCTCCTCACTCTGATCCCAGAGACAGAGTTTGCTGGCTGTTTTGCTCTCCCCTTCATCACAACAAAGACAAACTTTGCTGTCATTGTGGTTCTTAAAAATTCCACAAATGGGATTCATATCGGAAATAATCCTCTGAACCCACAGGAGTGGAAGGACCTGAGGGGAACCGATTATGTCTCAACAAACTACAGTCTGACATCAAACAAGACTGTCATCTGGCACAATTCCTCCACCATGGCCGTCTATCTGATGGGACATGACGGTCCGGCTTGGTTTGGGAACCCAGCACCTGTCCTCTGTACTACTCCAGGTATGGAATCGCTCATTCAAACAACGTGACTGAGCTCCATGGAGATGGAGGAGCAGGCGTGTGTGCATGTGTGAGGGGACAGTTTAATTCTCATTTAAGTTACATTTATCTTAGCTGTTTTTTATATAAAAGTCCAACAAAGGACTGGCTTTAGCTAATTAACCTGTGGCCAGAAAACTTTTGCGGAAAACAACGGTTGCTTTAATTTTATCACGTAACATTGTTTTTGTGAGGTCCTTGATCAATAGACTTGAACGAATGAATGAAACCAGATTACACAGGTTGGAATGAAACCAAATTACACAAGTTGGAATGAAACCAGATTACACAGGCTAAATGAAACCAGATTACACAGGTTGGAATGAAACCAGATTACACAGGTTGGAATGAAACCAGATTACACAGGTTGAATGAAACCAGATTACACAGGTTGGAATGAAACCAGATTACACAGGTTGAATGAAACCAGATTACACAGGTTGGAATGAAACCAGATTACACAGGCTAAATGAAACAATATTACACAGGTTGGAATGAAACCAGATTACACAGGTTGGAATGAAACCAGATTACACAGGTTGAATGAAACCAGATTACACAGGTTAGTATGAAACCAGATTACACAGGTAGAATGAAACCAGATTACACAGGTTGGAATGAAACCAGATTGTACAGGTTGGAATGAAACCAGATTATACAGGTTGGAATGCAACCAGATTACACAGGTTGGAATGAAACCAGATTACCCAAATTGGACTGAAACCAGATTACACAGGTTGAATGAAACCAAATTACACAGGTCAGAATGAAACCAGATTACACAGGCTGAATGAAACCAGATTACACAGGATAGAATGAAACCAGATTACACAGGTTGAATGAAACCAGATTAAACAGGTTTGACTGAAATCAGATTACACAGGTTGGAATGCAACCAGATTACACAGGTTGAATGTAACCAGATTACACAGGTTGAATGAAACCAGATTACACAGGTTGAATGAAACCAGATTACACAGGTTGAATGAAACCATGATTACACAGGTTGAAAGAAACCAGATTGCACAGGTTGAATGAAACCATGATTGCACAGATTGAATGAAACCAGATTAGACAGGCTGAATGAAACCAGATTACACAGGTCGGAATGAAACAAGATTAAACACATTGAATGAAACCAGTTTACACAGGTTGAATGAAACCAGATTATGCAGGTTGAATGAAACCATGATTACACAGGTTGAATGAAACCAGATTACACAGGCTGAATGAAACCAGATTACACATGTTGAATGAAACCAGATTACACAGGTTGAATGAAACCAGATTACACAGGTTGAATGAAACCATTATTACACAGGTTGGAATGAAACCAGATTACACAGGTCAAAATGAAACCAGATTACACAGGTTGGAATGAAACCAGATTACACAGGTTGAGTGAAACCAGATTACACAGGTTGAATGAAACCATGATTACACAGGTTGAATGAAACCAGATTACACAGGTTGAATGAAACCAGATTACACAGGTTGAATGAAACCAGATTACACAGGTTGAATGAAACCATTATTACACAGGTTGGAATGAAACCAGATTACCCAGGTCGGAATGAAACCAGATAACACAGGTTGGAATGAAACCAGATTACACAGGTTGAATGAAACCAGATTACACAGGTTGGAATTAAACCAGATTACACAGGTTGAATGAAACCAGATTACACAGGTTGAATGAAACCAGATTACACAGTTTAATGAGACCATGATTACACAGGTTGGAATGAAACCAGATTACACAGGTTGAATGGAACCAGATTACACAGGTTGAATGAAACCAGATTACACAGGTTGAATGAAACCATGATTACACAGGTTGAATGAAAACAGATTGCACACATTGAATGAAACCAGATTACACAGTTTGGAATGAAACCAGATTACACAGGTTGAATGAAACCAGATTACACAGGTTGGAATGAAACCAGATTACACAGGTTGGAATGAAACCAGATTACACATGTTGAATGAAACCAGATTACACAGGTTGGAATGTAACAAGATTACACAAATTGAATGAAACCAGATAACACAGGTTGGAATGAAACCAGATAACACAGGTTGGAATGAAACCAGATTACACAGGTTGGAATGAAACCAGATAACACAGGTTGGAATGGAACCAGATTACACAGGTTGAATGAAACCAGATTACACAGGTTGAATGAAACCAGATTACACAGGTTGAATGAAACCAGATTACACTGGTTGGAATGAAACCAGTTTACACAGGTTGAATGAAACCAGATTAAATAAGTTGGAATGAAACCAGATTACACAGGTCAGAATGAAACAAGATTACACACGTTGAATGAAACCAGATTACACAGGTCAGAATGAAACCAGATTACACAGGTCGGAATGAAACCAAATTACACAAGTTGGAATGAAACCAGATTACACAGGCTAAATGAAACCAGATTACACAGGTTAAAATGAAACCAGATTACACAGGTTGGAATGAAACCAGTTTACACAGGTTGAATGAAACCAGATTAAATAAGTTGGAATGAAACCAGATTACACAGGTCAGAATGAAACAAGATTACACACGTTGAATGAAACCAGATTACACAGGTCAGAATGAAACCAGATTACACAGGTCGGAATGAAACAAGATTAAACACATTGAATGAAACCATTTTACACAGGTTGAATGAAACCAGATTATGCAGGTTGAATGAAACCATGATTACACAGGTTGAATGAAACCAGATTACACAGGCTGAATGAAACCAGATTACACATGTTGAATGAAACCAGATTACACAGGTTGAATGAAACCAGATTACACAGGTTGAATGAAACCATTATTACACAGGTTGGAATGAAACCAGATTACACAGGTCGGAATGAAACCAGATTACACAGGTTGGAATGAAACCAGATTACACAGGTTGAATGAAACCAGATTACACAGGTTGAATGAAACCATGATTACACATGTTGAATGAAACCAGATTACACAGGTTGAATGAAACCAGATTACACAGGTTGAATGAAACCAGATTACACAGGTTGAATGAAACCAGATTACACAGGTTGGAATGAAACCAGATTACCCAGGTCGGAATGAAACCAGATAACACAGGTTGGAATGAAACCAGATAACACAGGTTGGAATGAAACCAGATTACACAGGTTGGAATGAAACCAGATAACACAGGTTGGAATGGAACCAGATTACACAGGTTGAATGAAACCAGATTACACAGGTTGAATGAAACCAGATTACACAGGTTGAATGAAACCAGATTACACTGGTTGAATGAAACCAGATTGCACAGGTTGAATGAAACCAGATTACACAGTCAAGTCAAGTCATCTTTATTTATAGAGCACAGTTAAAACAGATAAACTGCTATCAGGTTGAATGAAACCAGATTGCACAGGTTGAGTGAAACCAGATTACACATGTTGAATGAAACCAGATTACACAGGTTGAATGAAACCAGATTACACAGGTTGAGTGAAACCAGATTACACAGGTTGAATGAAACCAGATTACACTGGTTGAATGAAACCAGTTTACACAGGTTGAATGAAACCAGATTACACAGGTTGAATGAAACCAGATTACACAGGTTGAATGAAACCAGATTACACAGGTTGAATGAAACCAGATTACACAGTCAAGTCAAGTCAAGTCATCTTTATTTATAGAGCACATTTAAAACAGATAAACTGCTATCAGGTTGAATGAAGCCTGATTACACAGGTAGTTCAAACGTGTCCAAACGTCACACTTCTTCCCATCCTCCACTGTATCCACAGCGATCAAACAGGTCACAGTTATTAAACTTGATCTAAAACAGCACCTGCAAGTACCAGTACTGTAGCTATGAACGTCTCTGAAGGGTTGTTTACTCATACAGGTGAAAGATTTCATTAAAATGGTTACAAAACAATCAACTGTTCATCAGAACAAGCGCTCAATACAAAAACAACTGGACTTTATTTGTCCACTTACAAATAAAGTCCAGTTGTTTTTGTATTGAGCGCTTGTTCTGATTTCATCATGTCCTGGATGACTGAGAATCTTCACCAGCATATCAGCTGTTCATCCAAACACAATCATCTCTTGCCACGAGTGCAAACAGGAAGTGTTTTGGGTTTTTGATGGAGAGGAAGTGCATTCACCTCCTGATGTAAAGAAAATGAAAAAAGACCTCAAACCAGGTTTGTCAAAGCTCAATAATCCCATATTATTTAAAAAGAAAGCGTGCACGGACACAGCATCTGGTCCACCCAAAAGACCAGATATCAAAACAGCTGTTTGTGGCCAAATCCAAGAACAAATGCAAGAACATGTCCTCATGCAGGCAAAGACGACTGGTCTCATTAGTCCACCTGAAACAGCAACAGCACATGTTTAAAGATCAACATGTTTGTTCTGGACAGATGTTTCAAGAGGTGTCAAACAGGTCACAACTACCCAGAGTCAACAGGACGCCTGAGGAACCACTTGTCCTCAGTTTACACACTGTTATGCCGGTAATTCATCATCATGAGAGGTAGTCAAGTCAACTGTGAAGAGGTGTTCAGTCTAACCCCTGATAACGATTAAACTTTAATCATTATCAGCACTTAATAACAATGTGGAGAAAGAGTCAACAGTCTTCATCCAGGCCAGGCTAATGACAAGTCAAACAGAAAGACAGAAAAAAAAAAAACCATCAAAGTTCATGCTCAATAATCCAGATTTTTTTTAAATCCAACAAAGTGAAGTCAGGTCCTCTAGATGGTTTCTCATTTTGTTGAGACCTTTCGTCTTTCCTCCAAAGGACTTCATCAGTCTGAGGAGCCACAACAAACTCAATTCTACAAACAGCACACCCACAAAGTGGGCCAATCAGTTTGCTGGTGATAAGATGGTTTCTAGGGCCCGCCCTCTCCCCCGTCAACTCCTCTTAGGCAGCCATAGCCAAAGTGGTTCAAAACATCAAAGTCCTTGAAGCATGAAGTCCTTTAGCACTATTCTTGCACCATACTCATCCGCCCGGTCTCTACGGTCACAGAACAGTCATCTACTTCACATTCCACAAACCAAATGAAGGACCATGGGAGACCGGGCATTCTGTGTGGCTGCCCCCCGCCTGTGGAACTCCCTCCCTGACTACCTGAGAGCTCCACAGTCACTGGTTGACTTTAAACAAGGCTTAAAGACTTTTCTTTTTAAGCAAGCCTATTCTGCCTCCACATGATTTTATCTTAGATCTTAGTTGATATTATCATTATTTTTAATTGAGTTTATTATTGATATTTGTTGTTTTTTATTGATTTTACTTTATTTTATCACTTGTTTTTATTTGATCTTTGATTTTAGTTGCACTTTGTAGCACTTTGAGATTTTTTTTAATGAAAAGTGCGTTATAAATTAAATTCATTATTATTATTATTATTATTATTATTATAAAGTGCTTAACAACAACAACAATGGGAGTAAAATTAATGAAAAGTATGAAACACTAATGATAATACTGAAGAATTAAAAAGCATTTAAAACACAGGAGCACAGAACAAAAAAACAAAAAACAAAACACTAAATCAACTCACACTGTGAGAACTGTCTGTGAGAACAGATGAGTTTTTAGCAGAGATTTGAACTGAAGAATGGAGGTGGCCTGTCTGATGTGGGGGGGCAGGTTGTTCCAGAGTTTGGGGCCCATGATTGAAAAAGCCCGATCTTCTCTGAGCTTCAGTCTTGTTTTAGGAACAGCCAAAAGCAGCTGATCGGATGATCCCAGGGCCCGGGAGGGAGCGTATGGTTCCAGTAGCTCAGAGAGATAAAGGGGTGTGAGGCCATTTAGGCATTTGAAGGTCAACAGAAGAATCTTAAAGACTGTTCTGGACCGCACAGGGAGCCAGTGAAGGGAGGACAGAACTGGTGTGATGTGTTCAGACCTGCGAGTTCTGGTTAAGAGTCGAGCAGCAGCATTCTGGACGAGCTGGAGACGTGAGATGGAGGCCTGGCTGACCCCAGCATAGTCCAAACGGGTCGTGATAAAGGCATGGACCAGCTTCTCAAGGTCAGGTCTGGACAACACTGGCTTGAGCTTAGCTACCTGTCTTAGTTGGAAGAAGCTTTTTTGCAGAACAGAATTGATTTGTTTGTCGAACTTGAAATCAGAGTCTAATATCATCCAGAGATTTATACCAGATAGTTGAAGATATGGCTGAAGAGAGTCCATGTTGACAGGATCAGTTGAGCTAAAGACAATGACTTCTGCTGTGTGTTAAGGTGCCATAAAGTTGAAATGTCTTTAAAACTTATTGTCCTAAAACTTGGTGAGAAACATCCTTTAGATGAGTAGTGTTGGACACAAAAGTTGTGTTGTTTTTTAATTTTATTTGTCTATAAACACAAATGCTGTAGTGCTGACCTGACGCTGTGTGTTAGCTCGGTTAAAGTTGGACTTTCTTTAACCCCACAGCTGAGTTTCTACAAACTTGGTGAGGAATGGGCTTTAAATGTGTGGAATGTGTGGAGTAACTGATGATCTGTGACTCATCCATGCTGCTGATCTCATACAGGTATTCATTCATACCCATCTGCTCACTGCAGACTCATGTTCAAGCCGCTGTTGATGCGCTGTATTGTTTTACATTCTGGTCCAGACGACCAGACTTCACTTTGTTAGATTTTTCTACCTGGATTATTGAGGATGCATCAAGACATTGTTTTACATGATTAATGTTTAGCGTATATCTAGTAGTGTACAGTAATCACTCGTTCATCACGTGGGTTACTATAGTCCAGGTGCACTTTCTATAGTCCAGGTGTACTTTCTATAGTCCAGGTGTACTTTCTATAGTCCAGGTGTACTTTCTATAGTCCAGGTGTACTTTCTATAGTCCAGGTGTACTTTCTATAGTCCAGGTGTACTTTCTATAGTCCAGGTGTACTTTCTATAGTCCAGGTGTACTTTCTATAGTCCAGGTGTACTTTCTATAGTCCAGGTGTACTTTCTATAGTCCAGGTGTACTTTCTATAGTCCAGGTGTACTTTCTATAGTCCAGGTGTACTTTCTATAGTCCAGGTGTACTTTCTATAGTCCAGGTGTACTTTCTATAGTCCAGGTGTACTTTCTATAGTCCAGGTGTACTTTCTATAGTCCAGGTGTACTTTCTATAGTCCAGGTGTACTTTCTATAGTCCAGGTGTACTTTCTATAGTCCAGGTGTACTTTCTATAGTCCAGGTGTACTTTCTATAGTCCAGGTGTACTTTCTATAGTCCAGGTGTACTTTCTATAGTCCAGGTGTACTTTCTATAGTCCAGGTGTACTTTCTATAGTCCAGGTGTACTTTCTATAGTCCAGGTGTACTTTCTATAGTCCAGGTGTACTTTCTATAGTCCAGGTGTACTTTCTATAGTCCAGGTGTACTTTCTATAGTCCAGGTGTACTTTCTATAGTCCAGGTGTACTTTCTATAGTCCAGCTGTACTTTCTATAGTCCAGGTGTACTTTCTATAGTCCAGGTGTACTTTCTATAGTCCAGGTGTACTTTTTATAGTCCAGGTGTACTTTCTATGGTCCAGGTGTACTTTCTATAGTCCAGGTGTACTTTCTATAGTCCAGGTGTACTTTTTATAGTCCAGGTGTACTTTCTATAGTCCAGGTGTACTTTCTATAGTCCAGGTGTACTTTCTATAGTCCAGGTGTACTTTCTATAGTCCAGGTGTACTTTCTATAGTCCAGGTGTACTTTCTATAGTCCAGGTGTACTTTCTATAGTCCAGGTGTACTTTCTATAGTCCAGGTGTACTTTCTATAGTCCAGGTGTACTTTCTATAGTCCAGGTGTACTTTCTATAGTCCAGGTGTACTTTCTATAGTCCAGGTGTACTTTCTATAGTCCAGGTGTACTTTCTATAGTCCAGGTGTACTTTCTATAGTCCAGGTGTACTTTCTATAGTCCAGGTGTACTTTCTATAGTCCAGGTGTACTTTCTATAGTCCAGGTGTACTTTCTATAGTCCAGGTGTACTTTCTATAGTCCAGGTGTACTTTCTATAGTCCAGGTGTACTTTCTATAGTCCAGGTGTACTTTCTATAGTCCAGGTGTACTTTCTATAGTCCAGGTGTACTTTCTATAGTCCAGGTGTACTTTCTATAGTCCAGGTGTACTTTCTATAGTCCAGGTGTACTTTCTATAGTCCAGGTGTACTTTCTATAGTCCAGGTGTACTTTCTATAGTCCAGGTGTACTTTCTATAGTCCAGGTGTACTTTCTATAGTCCAGGTGTACTTTCTATAGTCCAGGTGTACTTTCTATAGTCCAGGTGTACTTTCTATAGTCCAGGTGTACTTTCTATAGTCCAGGTGTACTTTCTATAGTCCAGGTGTACTTTCTATAGTCCAGGTGTACTTTCTATAGTCCAGGTGTACTTTCTATAGTCCAGGTGTACTTTCTATAGTCCAGGTGTACTTTCTATAGTCCAGGTGTACTTTCTATAGTCCAGGTGTACTTTCTATAGTCCAGGTGTACTTTCTATAGTCCAGGTGTACTTTCTATAGTCCAGGTGTACTTTCTATAGTCCAGGTGTACTTTCTATAGTCCAGGTGTACTTTCTATAGTCCAGGTGTACTTTCTATAGTCCAGGTGTACTTTCTATAGTCCAGGTGTACTTTCTATAGTCCAGGTGTACTTTCTATAGTCCAGGTGTACTTTCTATAGTCCAGGTGTACTTTCTATAGTCCAGGTGTACTTTCTATAGTCCAGGTGTACTTTCTATAGTCCAGGTGTACTTTCTATAGTCCAGGTGTACTTTCTATAGTCCAGGTGTACTTTCTATAGTCCAGGTGTACTTTCTATAGTCCAGGTGTACTTTCTATAGTCCAGGTGTACTTTCTATAGTCCAGGTGTACTTTCTATAGTCCAGGTGTACTTTCTATAGTCCAGGTGTACTTTCTATAGTCCAGGTGTACTTTCTATAGTCCAGGTGTACTTTCTATAGTCCAGGTGTACTTTCTATAGTCCAGGTGTACTTTCTATAGTCCATGTGTACTTTCTATAGTCCAGGTGTACTTTCTATAGTCCAGGTGTACTTTCTATAGTCCAGGTGTACTTTCTATAGTCCAGGTGTACTTTCTATAGTCCAGGTGTACTTTCTATAGTCCAGGTGTACTTTCTATAGTCCAGGTGTACTTTCTATAGTTCAGGTGTACTTTCTATAGTCCAGGTGTACTTTCTATAGTCCAGGTGTACTTTCTATAGGAGGAAAGACAAAAGAAACATTAAGATAGAAATCATTACAAACACAAACAGGAAGAGTAGAGCAAGTAAATACAGCAGCAGAGAGAGGACATGTGGTCAGTTTGTCCTCCATCATTCTAAGCCTACAACAACAGAACTAAGGGATATCTCAGGAAACCCAAGACAAACACAGAATGGCAGGTCCAGATGCAGGTGCACGTGTACCTCCTATTCCATCCATCCATCCATCCATCTTCTTCCGCTTATCCGGGGTCGGGTCGCGGGGGTAGCAGCCTAAGTAGGGAGGCCCAGACTTCCCTCTCCCCAGCCACTTGGAGCAGTTCCTCCGGGGGAATCCCAAGGCGTACCTACCTCCTATTCCTTACAGCTTTAATTAAAACAGTGGATGTTTACCTCCACAGCCTCATGTACAACAAGCCATCACAACAAAATGCAATACAGTAACTATACAGTCATGAAGGTGATGATGTTCTGTTGTTGGTTTTTGTCTTTGACAAACAGATTTCAGAGGTTGTCCTGTGACTCCAGAGAGTCTGACAGTCGTTACCGCTACCCAAAGCTGGCGTGAGTCCATCGGATCATGTGAAGGTAGTGGTTTGAACCTCATCAGTCTCTCTGAAGTCCATTTACAAAGACAGGTCTGCAACAAGCTCCACCAGGGCAGCAACCAGAGAGTGTGGATCGGCATGCGCCGCAGCTCCATGAGCGGGGACTGGTACTGGCTGAGCGGCACCGGGCTGGGCGACACCAACTGGGACACGGAAGAGCCCGGCACTGTGGATGAAGGCCAGTGTGCCTCGATGAGTCTGAGAAACAACTGCACCTGGAGTGACGAAGACTGCTGCAACTATTACCAGCCTCTCTGCTACAAAGAGCCAGAGTTCTTCCTCAGACTGAACTGAAGCGAAGAGACGAACCGGATCAGGACCTGAAACTGGACCTGGAGTTGTTCGGCTGAAAACGTTTGTGAATGTTTCTCTTTCATGACAGAGCCACGAAATGGTGGGAGTCTGTTTTCTATTTTTGTTAACATACGTGAAAATAAAATTTAAAAAAACTTTCCCAAAGACATAAATTAATAATTTGGTACTTTTTCAAAACAGATTTGCAATTTTTGGTTTTACAATTAAATTGATGACTACAGTTTTACTCATATATTTTCAGTAAACTTCACGTTGAAACCACAAATTCTCTCTAAAGCCAGGCAGCGATGATAAGTTTCAGTCTTTAGTGGTATTTTTGTACTTGGTTATTACTGGTTATTAATGGAAACACTGGTTTGGCGCCCTGGACAGGTCTCCAGTCCATCACAGGGACACCTGGACAGGTCTCCAGTCCATCACAGGGACACCTGGACAGGTCTCCAGTCCATCACAGGGACACCTGGACAGGTCTCCAGTCCATCACAGGGACACATAGAGACAAACAATCATTTTCTCTCTCTCACCTAGAGACAATTTAGAGTCACCATCAGTCTAACATGCATGTTTTTGGTCTGTGGGAGCAAACAACTGGAGTACCTGGAGGAAACCCACACATGCACAGAGAGAACATGCAAACTCCATACAGAGAGGCCCCCGGACCGGGATTTGAACCGGCAACCTTCTTGCTGAAAGGCAGCAGCTCTACCAGTTGCGCCACCGTGCTGCCCCATTATAAGGAAATCATATTAAAAAAATAAATAAAACAACAACAAAAAGAATTATTTATAATGATAAAAACATGTGGTCATTCCAGCCTGGTTTTCATATTTTCAAATTAATGTTTAGTTTTTGTCTCATTAAAACTATTTGTGATCTTAAATCTACAACATTTTCTTCTTCCTGAGAATAAATGACAAAACGTTCTTTCAAACTCTGGAGACATTTTTTTCTCACTGTTTGAACTCTGAGTGAGAAAAGTTGAATGAAATATTAAATATTTGTACAATAGTCTCCAGTAAACTGGCTCTAATGGTCTCACATCCAAGTGTTTTTTATTTGAAAGTTGAAATTTTGCTTATTAAAACATGTTTTCTTTTTATTCAAGAAGTTTGTTTAGAGAAGAACATGTCAAAACTCAATGTATAATAATGGTAATCCATAGTGAATTTTATTTCATGTCTAAAAAAAGTTTTTCTGTTGTCTAACTGTTTTAACCTCTTGTTGTTCAGAAACCTTTTAATTTCTTTTGTTTTGTGGTTTTAGGATTATTTTAGATTTTGTTGTGGTGAAGTTCAGATTATAAGACATCCTTCAAATTAAGACTAAAAATGTCATATTTTAAGTGATGTAGTTTTTATTATTTAATAGAGATATTTATTATTTATGTCACAGAGTCTGACATCTGATTAGTCAAATCTAATATTTTCAGTGTGTTGTGCTGAGTTTGAATCTTTTATTTGACCTCCAGATGTGTCTTTAGTTCCCATCAAACATCTGGCCTCCAGATGTGTCTTTAGTTCCCATCAAACATCTGACCTCCAGATGTGTCTTTAGTTCCCATCAAACATCTGGCCTCCAGTGATCTCCAACAGATGAAAACATTGATTGATGTCTTCTTCTGATACCTTCAGTAAAAACTGGTGTCGGTCAACAACTGGTAAACTTTAGGAAACTGGAGCGTTTCGTGCAGATGTTTGTGATAATTAATCAGTTTGAATTTGTTCAAGGGAAGTCAAACTGTTTGCAGATGATCCCACGCTGGAGTTTTAACGTTTTGTTCAATAAATAAGACTCAGTGGACTCTTTTGTGTTTTGTTCACCTGAAGGTCATCGGTTTGTTTTAGAACCTGTAACGACCCGATCAGCCTGATCAGGTCCAGATGTGTAGAAGTCTGAACGTTGTCTTCTGGGATCTGAAGGAAGTGAGTTTTCACGCGTTATGTCTGTAAAAGTTCGGAACTTACGATCAAATCATAAAACAGTGACATGAGGAGCTCCGCACAGTCCAGTTGTTGGACGTGTTTATTCGGTACAGTGGGTTCTCCAACATGTTTACACAATCTGAAGGACTTCCGTGTGCAGAGAGCTAGAAACATCTGGATCCTCCACTACACAGACCTGATCCGGTCTCTGGTTCTGAATCTGAGCTCATCTCCTGCAGCAGCTGTCCCCCTGCACCATCCACACCCCCACCCCCACCACCAGAAGCACTTTGACCCCCAGAGCCGCTGACAGGAGGAGGAGGACCGGTGTCGGCGCCCCCCTGACCGATGGCAGGGGTTGTGGGTGCAGAACGTACAGGGTGGCCTGGTCTTTGCCCAGCGGGTTGGAGGCGCTGCAGGTGTACTGCTGCCCTGGCTCCACGTCCAACAGCTGGCTGACGGTTTGATACCGCCCCGAGGAGGCCGGAGCCAGCAGGGCCACCAGGGAACCCTCCAGAAGGTCGTCTGGGCCGAGCCACTGGACGTCGGGCAGCGGCGAGCCCTGGACCTGACACAGAGCTCTGTACCCGTTCTGCTGGCTGCCCTGCACCGACAGCACCACGACCTTTGGAGGAGCTGAAGGACAGAGAAGGAGAAGAACATTCAAACATCTGGAGCACAAAACCTTCAAACATCTGGACAGCAGCTCGAATTGACCTCAGAACCTTCAAACAGCTGGAGCACAGCTCGAATTGACCTCAGAACCTTCAAACATCTGGAGCACAGCTTCAATTGACCTCAGAACCTTCAAACATCTGGACCGCAGCTCAAATTGACCTCAGAACCTTCAAACATCTGGACCGCAGCTCAAATTGACCTCAGAACCTTCAAACATCTGGAGCACAGCTCGAATTGACCTCAGAACCTTCAAACATCTGGACCGCAGCTCAAATTGACCTCAGAACCTTCAAACATCTGGAGCACAGCTCGAATTGACCTCAGAACCTTCAAACATCTGGAACGCAGCTTCAATTGACCTCAGAACCTTCAAACATCTGGACCGCAGCTCGAATTGACCTCAGAACCTTCAAACATCTGGAGCACAGCTCGAATTGACCTCAGAACCTTCAAACATCTGGACCGCAGCTCGAATTGACCTCAGAACCTTCAAACATCTGGACCGCAGCTTCAATTGACCTCAGAACCTTCAAACATCTGGACCGCAGCTCGAATTGACCTCAGAACCTTCAAACATCTGGAGCACAGCTCGAATTGACCTCAGAACCTTCAAACATCTGGACCGCAGCTTCAATTGACCTCAGAACCTTCAAAAATCTGGACCGCAGCTCGAATTGACCTCAGAACCTTCAAACATCTGGAGCACAGCTCGAATTGACCTCAGAACCTTCAAACATCTGGACCGCAGCTTCAATTGACCTCAGAACCTTCAAAAATCTGGACCGCAGCTCGAATTGACCTCAGAACCTTCAAACATCTGGACCGCAGCTCGAATTGACCTCAGAACCTTCAAACATCTGGAGCACAGCTCGAATTGACCTCAGAACCTTCAAACATCTGGACCGCAGCTTCAATTGACCTCAGAACCACTTCACACATTATTTAGTCCAAAGGTCAAAAGAAATGTTCAGGTAAAAATGAGACAGCAATAAAACACAAAGGCAAAAAATAAAATGAAATAAAAACTAAAAATAGTTTTAGAAAAAGAATCAAACTTGATGCATAAACATGGAAACAACAAAAAAATAAATAAAGTCTGAGTTGTTGTACAATAAAATCTGAGAAAAAAAACAAGAAGGTGAGAAAAACACTGACATGAACGAAAACCAGGTGAGGTTAATGAAGGTCAAGTGAAGTTAGTGAAGGTCAGATGATGTTAATGAAGGTCAGATGATGTTAATGAAGGTCAGATGATGTTAATGAAGGTCATGTGAGGATAATGAAGGTCAAGTGAAGTTAGTGAAGGTCAGATGAGGTTAATGAAGGTCAGATGATGTTAATGAAGGTCATGTGAGGATAATGAAGGTCAAGTGAAGTTAGTGAAGGTCAGATGATGTTAATGAAGGTCATGTGAGGATAATGAAGGTCAAGTGAAGTTAGTGAAGGTCAGATGATGTTAATGAAGGTCAGATGATGTTAATGAAGGTCAGGTGAGTTTATCGAAGGTCAAATTAGGTTAAAGGGGACCACACATGCAAAATTCACTTTTTAATGTTTTTTTACTAAACTTTGGGTATTTACTTCATAAAAAAACAGTCCTTGTGCCAAAAAAATGCACCCAGTGGTTTATTTACTCTAAGTAGATTTATTTATTTTTGATAAATACACCAGGATTCACACTTCCTGCATTTATTGACGTCACAAGCCGCCAGCCAATCAGATCAAACCTGAGTCCAGCCCCTCACCTAGCAACCCCTGGTTAGGCTCAACCCACTTCTGTATTAAACACATGACTGTTGTTTTTCATGATTTCATCTCATCTTTTGTTTATATGTTCTTAATTTCATGTGTACAGCACTTTGTTGCAGCTGTGTTTTTTTAAATGGCTTTATAAATAAAGTATAATTGTTATTTTTATGTTTTAGTTCAATTTTTAGTGTATTTGCGATCGCTGCCAACGCGCAGCCGGCAAAAATTAAACGAGCGGACCACAGGCGGAAGGACCGGGTTCGACGGGACCCTCTTCCGGCGCGATGGAGCGGAGCTTCAACTGTACAGCCTTGCAGCAGCCTCGCAGCAGGCTCGCAGCAAGAGGACCTTCTCCTTACAGATTAATTTACGGGAGACACTTGGTGAACTTTGTGTTGTCTTCACTGGAACAGCGATAACTCCCAAAATCTCCGCGTGCTTCACGAGCGGAGCTGGCGAAAACCGGAAGAGGAACAAGCTAACATTAGCTTCGGATTCGGGTGGTCTAATGCTAAAAGGAGCAGCAAACTGCGGCGCGCTCAGACGGGTTTCGGTAAGTTATCTTAAGCTAACACTAACAGTAAGTCAAATGAGTAATAAAAAAAGAGCTAATTTTAAAACAACAACACATTACAGATACTGGCTGTTACAGAGGGCGTGAACAGATCGTTGAAGGGCGTGGACTTCAAGAAACCGGTCGTTCAAAACGAAAGTTAAAAATGGCAGAATTAAAAAGGGTATAATTGATTATCTAATAATTATTTTGTGCATTAAATTGAAGGAATAGGGTCTGGATATCCCACAGAAATACCATAAAAATTTAAAAATACATCTGAGGTCCCCTTTAATGAAGGTCAGATGAGGTTAATGAAGGTCAGGTGAGTTTAATGAAGGTCAGGTGATGTTAATGAAGGTCAGGTGAGAATAATGATGGTCAGGTGAGGATAATGAACGTCAAGTGAGGTTAGTGAAGGTCAGGTGATTTTAATGAAGGTCAGATGAGGTTAATGACGGTCAGATGAGGTTAATGAAGGTCAGGTGAGTTTAATGAAGGTAAGGTGAGAATAATGAAGGTCAGGTGAGGATAATGAAGGTCAATTGAGGTTTGTGAAGGTTAGGTGATGTTAATGAAGGTCAGATGAGGTTACTGAAGGTCAGATGAGGTTACTGAAGGTCAGATAAAGTTAATGAAGGTCAGGGGAGTTTAATGAAAGTCAGATGAAAATAATGAAGGTCAGGTGAGGATAATGAAGATCAAGTGAGGTTAGTGAAGGTCAGGTGAGGATAGTGAAGGTCAGGTGAAAATAATGAAGGTCAGGTGAGGATAATGAAGGTCAAGTGAGGTTTAGTGAAGGTCAGGTAAGAATAATTAATGTCAGGTAAGGTTAATGAAGGTCAGGTGAGGATAATGAAGGTCAGGTGAAGTCAATGAAGGTCAGGTGAGGATAATGAAGGTCAAGTGAGGTTAGTGAAGGTCAAGTGATGTTGATGTATGTCAGATGAGGTTAATGAAGGTCAGGTGAGGATAAAGAAGGTCAAATGAGGTTAGTGAAGGTCATGTGATGTTGATGTATGTCAGGTGAGTTTAACGAAGGTCAGGTGAGAATAATGAAGGTCATGTGAGGATAATGAAGGTCAGCTGTGGGTAATGAAGGTCAGGTGAAGATAGTGAAGGTCAGGTGAGAATAATGAAGGTCAGCTGTGGGTAATGAACGTCAGGTGAAGATAGTGAAGGTCAGGTGAAGATAGTGAAGGTCAGGTGAGAATAATGAAGGTCAGGGGAGGATAATGAAGGTCAGGTGAGATTAGTGAATGTCAGGTGAGGATAATGAAGGTCAGCTGTGGGTAATGAACGTCAGGTGAAGATAGTGAAGGTCAGGTGAAGATAGTGAAGGTCAGGTGAGAATAATGAACGTCAGGTGAGGATAATGAAGGTCAGGTGAAGATAGTGAAGGTCAGGTGAGGATAATGATGGTCAGGTGAGGTTAATGAAGGTCAGGTGATGTTAACGAAGGTCAGGTGAGGATAATGAACGTCAGGTGAGGATAATGAAGGTCTGCTGAGGATAATGAACATCAGGTGAGGATAGTGAAGGTCAGGTGAAGATAGTGAAGGTCAGGTGAGGTTAATGAAGGTCAGGTGATGTTAATTAAGGTCAGGTGAGGATAGTGAAGGTCAGGTGAGAATAATGAACATCAGGTGAGGATAATGAAGGTCTACTGAGTATAATGAACATCAGGTGAGGATAGTGAATGTCAGGTGAGGATAATGAAGGTCAGGTGAGGTTAATGAAGGTCAGGTGATGTTAATGAAGTTCAGGTGAGGTTAACGAAGGTCAGGTGATGTTAATGAAGGTCAGGTGAGGATAGTGAAGGTCAGGTGAGAATAATGAACATCAGGTGAGGATAATGAAGGTCTGCTGAGGATAATGAAGGTCAGGTGAGAATAATGAACATCAGGTGAGGATAGTGAATGTCAGGTGAGGATAGTGAATGTCAGGTGAGGATAGTGAATGTCAGGTGAGGATAATGAAGGTCAGGTGAGGTTAATGAAGGTCAGGTGATGTTAATGAAGGTCAGGTGAGGTTAATGAAGGTCAGGTGATGTTAATGAAGGTCAGGTGAGGATAGTGAAGGTCAGGTGAGAATAATGAACATCAGGTGAGGATAGTGAATGTCAGGTGATGATAATGAAGGTCAGGTGAGGTTAATGAAGGTCAGGTGATGTTAATGAAGGTCAGGTGAGGTTAATGAAGGTCAGGTGATGTTAATGAAGGTCAGGTGAGGATAGTGAAGGTCAGGTGAGAATAATAAAGGTCAGGGGAGAATAATGAAGGTCAGGTGAGTTTAATTAATGTCAGGTGAGAATAATGAAGATCAGGTGAGAATAATGAAGGTCAGGTGAGAATAATGAAGGTCAGGTGAGGATAATGAAGGTCAGGTGAGAATAATAAAGGTCAGGGGAGAATAATGAAGGTCAGGTGAGTTTAATGAATGTCAGGTGAGAATAATGAAGGTCCGGTGAGGATAATGAAGGTCAAGTGAGGTTAGTGAAGGTCAGGTGATGTTAATGAAGGTCAGATGAGGTTAATGAAGGTCAGATGAGGTTAATGAAGGTCAGATGAGGTTAATGAAGGTCAGGTGAGTTTAATGAAGATCAGATGATGTTAATGAAGGTCAGATGAGGTTAATGAAGGTCAGGTGAGAATAATGAAGGTGAGGTGAGGATATTGAAGGTCAGGTGAGTTTAATGAAGGTCATGTGAGAATAATGAAGGTCAGGTGAGGATAATCAAAGTCAAAAGTCAAAGTCAACTTTATTGTCAGATCTGCAATATGTACAGTGCAGGACATACACAGGACCGAAATTGCGTTTCTCTCAGTCCCTCGGTGCAACAGTAAACATCTAAACATTGAAACACTGAAACATATAATAATAGACATAAGCATAAAAATAGTAAAACTAACACTGTCCTGAGTGTTTTTTTTTTTTGTTTTTTTTTTTTTTTTGCATAGTGGTATAAAAAAAGAGTATAAAAAGTATAACTAAAATAAACTAAAGGTTTCTAGCATTGACATTTGCAAAGTGGCAAAGCAGCGTATGAGTCAATGTACACAGTATATGTATGAGGTAGTAGTTGATGTTGTTGTAGAGGCAAAAAGTGGCATATGCAGTAAGGCACATTGGGCATCCCTAAATAAGACCGTTCAGAGCACACTGTATATGTACCAGCAGTGGTGTAGATATTAGAGTAGTGTAAATAAATGTAAACAGTAGTAATTACATGTAAGCAGTAGTAATAAAAGTAAACAGTATTAATAAATGTAAACAGAGAATGTAAACAGTATTATGATTATAGGCAGTGATGTAATACAGACATTAGTGCAAGTATGAGAAGTAGTGCAAACTGTATGAGCACATGACCGAGAGTTTAGTGAAAACCCGTTTGGTGACACAGAGTCTAGTGTTAAAAACTTTGTGTTGAGTGATAGTATGTGAGAAAGTTTTAGTGTTAAGGCAGTTCAAATGGGAGGGGAGGCAGAGCAGGCAGAGTGTTTAGCATTCTGACTGCCTGATGAACAGAGCTGTCTCTCAGTCTGCTGGTTCGAGCCTGGAGACTCCTCAGTCTCCTTCCTGATGGCAGCAGTCTGAAGCAGCTGTGTAGTGGGTGTGTGGGATCACCTGCCATGCGGTGGGCTTTCCGAGTGAGGCGTTTGCTGTGTAAGTCCTGCAGTGAGGGCAAGGAGGTGCCCACGATCTTCTCAGCTGCTCTCACAATGCGCTGGAGGCTCTTGCGGCAGGATGCAGTACATGCACCAAACCACACAGTGATGCAGCTGGTCAGGACACTTTCTATGGCACCTCTGTAGAAGGTGCTCATGATGGGGGTTGAAGCTCCAGCCCTTTTCAGCTTGCGGAGAAAGTAGAGACGCTGGTGAGCCTTCTTTGCCAGTGCTGCAGTGTTCCTGCTCCAGGACAGGTCCTTTGAGACGTGCACTCCCAGGAACTTGGTGCTGTCCACTCTCTCCACTGCGGTGCTGTTGATGGTCAGAGGAGGATGTTGGGCATCCCTCTTCCTGAAGTCCACAACAATCTCCTTTGTCTTCTCCACGTTGAGAGTGAGATTGTTGTGTCCGCACCACAAGGCCAGGCGGCTCACCTCGTTCCTGTAGTCCGTCTCATCGTTGTTGCTGATGAGACCTACCACTGTTGTGTCATCCGCAAACTTGATGAAGTGGTTGGAGCTGTACGATGGTGTGCAGTCATGTGTTAGCAGGGTGAATAGAAGGGGGCTCAGCACACATCCTTGTGGGGCCCCTGTGTTCAATGTGATGGTGCTAGATGTGTTACTCCCGATCCGTACTGTCTGTGGTCTCCCGGTCAGGAAGTCTAGCAGCCAGTTACACATTGAGGTGTTCAGCCCCAGACTGTCCAGTTTATGGATGAGCTGTTGGGGGATGATGGTGTTAAATGCCGAGCTGAAGTCGATGAACAACATTCTAACATAGGAGTCCTTCGTGTCCAGATGTGTGAGAGCTGTGTGAAGGGCAGAGGAGATGGCATCGTCGGTTGAGCGATTAGGTCGGTATGCAAATTGGAAGGGATCCAGGGAGTCAGGGAGGACAGATGTGATGCTTTTCATGACTAGCCGTTCAAAGCACTTCATCAGGATGGGGGTGAGTGCTACTGGGCGATAGTCATTGAGGCATGCGGGCGTTGCCTTCTTTGGGACAGGGATGATGGTGGTGGCTTTGAAACAGGTGGGGACGATGGCCTGGCTCAGTGAGATGTTAAAGATGTCCGTGAAGACCGCTGCGAGTTCCCCTGCACAGTCCTTCAGCACACGACCAGGTATGTTGTCAGG